>CM053026.1:632346756-632501756 GCA_028564925.1 Lithobates sylvaticus
CAATGGGCTGCTCTACACAGGACAAATGCACCAAAGTAGCTCATGCACCTTTAAGCATCAAGCATCATTTACCACAAAAAAAACTCCCAAAAAAACTGTCTATTTTGCCACGTTTGGGGTGCCATTGACAATGAATGGCATCACCACGGGTAACACTTTTTTCCCGTTTCTGAAACACTGTTGCACAGTTGGTGAGGTTGAAAAAAAAAAAAAGACACAAGTCCATCCTGTGTGTGTGCTTTTATATGTTAATAGTACATTGTATACCCTTGTATGTTATGGTCATTTAGTTGCCCATCTAATAGTTTTTTTTTTAATTATTGATGCTCCCTGCTGAAACCACTGCTTGTGGAAGAGAATTCCACATCCTTACCGCTCTTACAGTAAAGAACCCTCTAAGAATTTTAAAGGTTAAACCGATTCCCTTCTAATTTTAGTGAATGGCCATGTGTCATTTTCAATTCTCTTACTTGAAAAGCTTTTAAATGGTCACCCATACAGTATTTGTACAGTGAAATCATATCCCCTCTCAAGTGTCTCTTCTCCAAAGAGAATAAGTTCAATGCTTGCAGTCTTTCCCCATAGCATCCTCCAGCTTTTTTGCCCTTCTCTGGACCCTCTCCAGTTCCAGCACATCCCGCCTGAGGGCTGGTGCCCAGAATTAGACAGCATACTAGGTACCGCCAGACCAGAGTCTTGTAGAGCGGGAGAATTATTGTTTTATCTCTGGAGTTAATCCCCTTTTTAATGCTTGCAGCAGCCTGGCATTGCATGCCATTACTGAGCCTGTCATCTACTAGGACCCCCAGGTCCTTTTCCATCCTAGATTCCCTGAGAGATTCTCCCCCTAGCGAGTACATTGCATTCATATTTTTGGCACCCAAATGCATTAATTTACATTACATTTACATTATGCATTATTTTAGCCATTTATCCCGTCCTCCAGGATTGTTTATGAATCGATTAAATAGGATTGGTCCCAGGACAGAACCCTGGGCGACCACACTTTCCACACCAGACCATTCCAACAACTCCCCATTCACCACCCTCTGGACTCACCCCCTCAGCCAATTTTCAATCCATGTACTCACCCTTTGGTCCATGCCGACAGACCTTAGTTTGTACAGTAAACATATATGGGGAACTATGTCGAATGCCTTTGCAAAATCCAGATACACCACATCCACAAACCTTCCTTTATCAAGATGGCAGCTCACCTCCTCATAGAAGGTTAATAAATTGGTCTGGCAAGAACGATTCTTCATGAATTCATGCAGATTACTGCTAATGAAACAGTTTTCCTTGCTACAATCTTGTATATAGTCCCTTATCCCCTCCAAGAGCTTGCAGACTACTGATGTTAGGCTAACTGGTCTGTAGCTCCCAGGGATATATCTTGGCCCTTTTTAAATATTGGTGCTACACTGCATTTTCTCCAATCAGCTGGTACCAGTCAGTAGACTGTCCATAAAAATTAGGAACAATGGTTTGGCTATCACTTGACTGAGCTCCTTAAGGACCCTCGGGTGCAAGCCATCTGGTCCCAGTGATTTATTAAGGTTACGTTTTTGAAGTCTATTTCTAATTCTATCCTCTGTTGGACATGAGGGTGCTTCCTGTGATGTGCTATGAAGATAAACATTACAGTCTTGGTTACCGAATCCCCCCCCCAGTTTCCCCTTGCGAAGACTGAGGAGAAGAAGAAATTCAAAACCTTTGCCATCTCTCCGTCTTTTGTAACCACATTCCCTATATCATCCTTTATGGGGCCAAGGTGTTCCGACCTCCCTTTCTTACTATTTATAAAGAATTTTTTTATTTTAATTTTTTTTTGTTTTGTTTTTTTTAACTCTCCCCTGCTATGTGCCTTTTGTGTTCCATCTTAGCCGCCCTGATTGCACACTTACATTTGTTGCATTCTTTGTAAAGTTGGAATGTCGACGATGACCCCTCACCCTTGTATTTTTTTTTTTAAGGCCTTCAACTTTGCTTTTAGATGCATTTTTACATTTGAGTTAAACCACCCAGGACTTTTGTTAGCTCTTTTAAAAATGTATTTCCCATTGGGATGCACTGGCTAATACTATTATTTAGTATGCTCTTAAAGCACTCCCATTTTTCCTCCATGTTCTTTGCTCCAAGGATTTTATCCCATTTAGGATCTTCTAGCAAAAAGCTCAGTTTGAAGTTGGCTCTTTTGAAATTCAGAGACTTTGTATTGCCCCTGCGTTTCCTATTTCTGCGATTTATGCTGAAACTAATTGACCTGTGGTCGCCGTTTTCCAAATCGCCCCATATTTCCACATCCACGATCAGGTCTGTATTGTTAGTAATCAGTAGGTCTAGTAACGCTTTATTTCTTGTTGGTGTATTTACCATCTAATCCATACCATCTAATCCATGAAATTGTCCTGCAAGACATTTAGGAAATGGCAAGCCTTAGACAAATGCGCAGTTTCTTCTGCCTAGTCTGTCTGAATAATTAAAATCCCCCATTATAATGACACTTCCCATCCTTGCCGCCATTCCAAACTGATAGGAGGTCCGGCTCCCCCTCCTCCCTCTGGTTAGGGGGCCTATAGCATACTCCCAGTATTACTTTCCCCTTGGTTTTCTCCCTTTGAAGATCTACCCATAAGTATTCCACCTTCTCCCTTGCTCCATTAGGGATGTCTTCCCTCACATACACAAATTCCCACAAAATCGAAATCCTCCTTGTACAACAGCAGCTCTAGTTCTCCCATCTTGTCAGACAGACTCCTGGCATTAGTGAACAAGCCTCATAGGTTTTGTCCGGTCGCATACTTTCTCCTTGATGGTTGTTCTGAGGCTGCAATTTGGATTTGTTAATTTACATACCTCGGGTTTAGGTACTGTAGTCACCCTACCACTAATGCCCCCAATACTACCCTCTGAAATTTGTTCCACATTGGCAAGCTCTACATCTGGACCCCCCCATCACCTAGTTTAAAAGCCCCTCTAACGTTTTGGCCATCTTCTCTCCCAGCCGAGCTGCACGTTCCCCATTAAGGTGCAGTCTGTCCCTGCTAAAGAGCCAGTAACCGACTAAGACTTTCACCCAGTTCACCAGAAACCCGAACCCTTTCTACACCAGCTCCTCAGCCACTTGCTAACTTACCTAATCTCCAGCTGCCTCCCTGGTGTGGCCCGAGGTGCCGGTAATATTTCTGAGAATACTACCTTGGAGGTCCTTTTCCTCAATTTAGCTCCCAAGTCCTTAAAAACGTTTTTTAGGACACTCCATCTTCCTCTGACTTTGCATTGGTGCCAACGTGTACCACGACAGCTGGGTCTTCCCCAGCCCCTCCCAATAATCCGTCCACCAAATCCCTGATGTGCTAAACCCAAGCACCTAGTAAAACACAGTTCTGCGCTTCGGGTCTTTGTGACAAATTGCCCTCTCTGTCCTAAACATAGAGTCCCCTACCACCAGAATCTTTCCTTACCCTTGGCTTTATCCCTGCCCTCACTGTTTTTACCCTGGCAGCTAGGGGCGTCACTCTGCTCCAGCAATGCTGGTCCTTGACTGGTTTACCCAATATCACTCAACAGGGTGTACTTATTAGAATGTTCCAGCCCAGGACCGGCCTCCCTGACTCTTTCCCCTCTACCCTTCCTGAGTGTCACCCATCTACTCTGCTCTGGTGCCTGCACCTCTTTGTCTCCACCTACCTCTGTGCTGGCCCCTGTCAGGTATGAGCCCAACTCTCCTTTAGTATGGAGAGTCTTCTCAGTGTTGACAGTTGCTTCCCTAGATTCAGAACCTGGGCTTCCAGGGAAACAATGTGCTTACATTTTGCACAGCAGTATTTGCACTTGATCAGATGATCAAGGAACGCATACATGTCGAAAGATGTGCACCGAGACGCATCTCCACACCCGCTGAAGATTGGGAATTATACTCTGGCCAATTAATGGACAGGTAGCTTCCTGACATACTCACAATACACGGGCACTCACTGTAGTGTGAATGGATGTTTATTGCATTACAGACATTATCTCCTGCAATAAAACGCCTGCATGAAAACTATTCTTTATAAATAAGCTCTGCTCCAAAGCAGGATGATCTTGAACCTAGGGGGAAAATGTTAAATTTAATTTAGAGGAAAAAAAAAATAGAGATAGGAGGATAGAGATAATATATATATATATATATAATATATATATATATCACACAGTTGTGCTCATAAGTTTACATACCCTGGCAGAATTTGTGATTTCTTGCCCATTTTCATAGAATATTAATGATAACACAAAAACATTTATTTCACCCATGGTTAGTGTTTGACTGATGCAATATATAATCAATCTTTTTAAAATCATAATGGCAACAGAAACTACCCAAATGACCCTGATCAAAAGTTTACAGCTGAGTTTTTGAGCTGATAACATGCACACAAGTTTGCAGAGCTGCTTCCCCTACAATTGGAGGACAGTAGCTCTGAAATACCTGGGAGTCCAGATTACCCAATCCTATGATACCCTATACCGAGCCAACTTTCCGCCCTTATTCCGGTCCATTAGGGACCTTTTGCAGAAGTGGAAGGCACACCATATATCTCTTTTGGGGAGGGTGGCATCTATCAAGATGAACATCCTCCCTAAACTCCTATACCTTTTTCAAACATTACCCATACCAATTCCCCACGCAGACCTCAGAAAACTCCAAGCTGACCTACTCAAGTTTGTATGGAACTACAAGAGACACAGAGTCCCGCGGTCAGTGATGACGGCGGCCCGCACAGATGGAGGTCTAGCATTCCCCGACTTAATTAGATACTATCAAGCTGCCCAATGAGTTTCTGGACTCCTTGACACAAAGGAGTTTGAATGGCTATTAAAAAAAAAAGGTAACCATGCTCTGTTTGCTTGTAATTAGTGTGTATGTATAAAAAGGTCAATGAGTTTCTGGACTCCTGACTGACCCTTGCATCTTTCATCCAGTGCTGCACTGACGTTTCTGGATTCTGAGTCATGGGAGAAGCAAAAGAATTGTCAAAGGATCTGCGGGAAAAGCTAGTTGAACTGTATAAAAACAGGAAGGGGATATAAAAGAGATAGCCAAGGATTGAGAATGCCAATCAGCAGTATTCAAACTAATCAAGAAGTGGAAAATGAGGGGGGGGCTCTGTTGAACCCAAACCACGGTCAGGTAGACCAAATAAAATTTCAGCCACAACTGCCAGGAAAATTGTTTGGGATGCAAAGAAAAACCCACAAATAACTTCAGGTGAAATACAGGACTCTCTGAAAACATGTGGCGTGGCTGTTTTAAGATGCACAATAAGGAGGCACTTGAAGAAAGATGGGCTGCATGGTTCGAGACGCCAGAAGAAAGCCATTATTACGCAAATGCCACAAAGTATCCCGATTACAATACGCCAAACAGCACAGAGACAAGCCTCAAACTTTCTGGCACAAAGTCATTTGGAGTAATGAGACCAAAATTGAGCTTTTGGCAACAACCATAAATGCTACATTTGGAGAGGAGCCAACAAGGCCTATGAGGACAGGTACACCATTCCTACTGTGAAACACGGAGGTGGATCGCTGATGTTTTGGGGGGATGTGTAAGCTACAAAGGCACAGGAAATTTGGTCAAAATTGTTGGCAAGATGAATGCAGTATGTTATCAAAAAATACTGGAGGAACATTTGCAGTCATCAGTCAGGAAGCTGCACATGGGATGTACTTGGACAGTCCAACATGACAATGATCCAAAACACAAGGCCAAGTCGACCTGTCACTGACTACAGCAGAATAAAGTGAAGGTTCTTGAGTGGCCATCTCAGTCTCCTGACCTCAATATCATTGAGCCACTCTGGGGAGATCTCAAACATGCAGTTCATGCAAGACGGCCCAAGAATTTACAGGAACTGGAGGCTTTTTGCCAAGAGGAAATCGGCAGCTTTACCATCTGAGAAGATAACGAGCCTCATCCACAAAAACCACAAAAGACTTCAAACTGTCATTGATGTTAAATGGGGCAATACACGGTATTAAATAAAGGGGGAATGTAAACTTTTGATCAGGGTTGATTTGGCTAGTTTCTGCTGTCATTATGATTTAAAAAGAGTAAACACAGTCAATTGATAATAAATGGCTTCAGCCAAACACTAACCATGAGCGAAAGAAAAGTTTTTGTGTTATTCATATTCTCTGAAAAAGAAATTATAAATTCTGCCAGGGTATGTAAACTTATGAGCACAACTGTAATATATATATATATATATATATATATATATATATATATATATATATATATATAAAAAATATATAAATACATTTTTTTTAATAAAAAGGTGGACTTTGCTGAAGAAGGTGGTCTTCCACCCCATAAAAAGTAATACTGCTTAAAGGGGTTACTAAACCCAGGACCTTGCATTCACTATAATCGGGTCTCCCACAGTACACAGAACATGATAATGCAATTATTTTAGTAAATATAAACTGCTAAATACCTTTTTTCATCAGCAACATATAGCAGTCCTGTGACTTCCATTAGTTCCTAGTAAAGCTTGTAGGAGTTTTCATACTGCACTGACTGTCCTTTCAGGATCCAGGACCCCTGACCCTCTGTCTGGCCAGGGCCGATTGGCCCTTTGCTGATCACATTCTCTCCCAAGGAAAAAAAGAGCATGTGCAGCCTGACTCCAAAGGCTCTGTCTTATCAGGAGATGTTCTGGAGCCAGTGGAAGAAGGAGGATCAGAGAGGATAGGATCAAGCAGCCTTTTTACACAATGCAGCGGATAAACCCCTTAGGTTCCACAGGGAGTACAACAAGAATGCTTTACTGCATTATACAGACTGATTTTACTGTTGCAGGTTTAGTAAGACTGATACTTTCATTGCATTTCTGACACCTTGCTTTATGCTGCATTTGATGTGTACATTTATTTGATATATGCACAGTGTTTGTCATTTCAGTGCATAAAATATAAGCGCGACAACTGGCTTTGGGCTGCACATGTTTTTGACATTAGATGCTTCCAAGATCATTCTGTGCATTTGATTATAGCGGATCTCATTAGTGGCTTCTTAAAGCGATTGTAAAGTCTCCTTTAAAAAAAAATAAAAAAATAAAAAATAAAATCATAAAAATACTTACCTCCTCTGTGCAGTTGGTTTTGCACAGTGCAGTTGGTTTTGCACAGGGCAGCCCAGATCCCCCTTTGCTGCTCCTGGCCCCTCCCTCCTATCGAGTGCCCCCAAAGCAGGCAGCTTCCTATGGGGGCACTGGAGCTGAGTCACAGCTCCATGTGTCCATTCAGACTACACTTTAAGACTAGACTGTGTGCATCCTAGGATGAGGCAGGATACCAACTATTACAGTGCCAACAGAGGTTAGTCCATCCCACTGAAGAGACTGTTATGCCCCGTACACACGGTCAGATATTCCGATGGAAAAAGTCCGATCAGATTATGTTGTCGGAAAATCCGATCGTGTGTGGGCTCTAGCGGGCTTTTTCCATTGGAATTTCTGACAGAAAAAGTTTGAGAGCAGGATCTAAAAAATTTTTGCGACAACAAAATCTGATCTGACTTTTTCCGATCGTGTGTAGAGAATTCCAACGCACAAAGTGCCACGCATGCTCAGAAGAAATTTGGAGACGAAAGCTATTGGCTACTGACCTCTACATAGTTCCGCGGTATGTATTGTACGTCACCTCGTTCAGAACGATCAGATTTTCCAACAACTTTGTCCGACCGTGTGTGTGCGCGCGCACACACACACACACACACACACACACACAACACAAGTTTAGGACAAAATCCCAATTTTGTGGTCCGAATGTCCGACCGTGTGTACGGGGCATAAGACTTATTCAGCCCCATACATATATATTTTACAGGGACTGCAACTAGGAGAACATAGAGAAACTGAACACGGAGTTCTAAAAAGCTTAAAAACGAGTGCCATTTCCTACCGTACGGGTACTTTGTATCAAGCTTATCTGCTGCTGTTCTTGCCCACGGAAGTGCATCATCCGGACAGCCATTGGGCATTCCATTGTATCCAATACCAACAATTTTGTTCTCAGGATTGACGATACATGCTCCAACCTAAATAAAAATACAAAGAATAGGGGGATTCTTCCAGCAAGCTACAAATTTTAGGGTGGAACCATTGCTTGTATGGGAGTATAAAGTCTGTAAAGGATTGTGTGTTTCCCAGTTTTACACATAAGCATGCAGTAATGAAAAAAAAAAAAAAAAAAATTTATTAAAAAAAAAATATTAATTTAAATGGTCTAGTGTTTTTTCATGCTCTAACACTCAGTCCAGGTTCACACTGCTTGCGGGATAGAAATCGTGTTCAGCTGAACTCGCACAATTTCAAACCGGCAATGCAGTCTGACTTCGGGGGTTATTTGCGAGACATCTGCGCAGGTTGATGCACAGATGTCTATTCAAATCGATCCCGAAGTCACTAAAAGTAGTGCAGGAACTACTTTCGGGAATCTGTGCTGCGTTGTACCGATTCGGACAGTGCTATTGCCGGCAATAGCCGCCAATTTGGCATGTCAAATCGTCCCAATCTGAATGTGGGCGCAAACTACGAGGAAATTTGCCTGCTATGTGCAAAGATCAGTGGGGGTGGATTTACTTAAACTGGAGAGTGCAAAATCTGGTGCAGCTCTCTATAGAAACCAATCAGCTTCCAGGTTTTATTGCACAAGCTGAAGTTAAAAGCAGATTGGCTACCATGCACAACTGCGCTTTTTTCCCTTAAGATTTTGCTAATAATCTGTAGGAAAGTTATAGCGTCCACAAATGAGGAGACAGGAGAGAGGAGAGGAGAGAGACACACACACACACACACACACACACTATATTGTCAAAAGTATTAGAATACCTGCCTTATTACGCACATGAATTTTAATGGCATCCCAGTCTTAGTCCATAGGGTTCAATGTGGAGTTGGCCCTCCCTTTGCAGCTAAAACAGCTTCAACTCTTCTGGAAAGGCTGTCCACAAGGTTTAGGAGTGTGTCTATGGGAATGTTTTACCATTTTTCCATAAGTACATTTGTGAGGTCAGGCGCTGATGTTGTATGAGAAGGCCTGGCTCGCAGTCTCCGCTCTAATTCATCCCAAAGGTGTTCTATCAGGTTGAGGTCAGGACTCTGTGCAGGCCAGTCAAGTTCCTCCACCCCAAACTCACTCATCCATGTTTTTATAGACCTTGCTTTTTGCACTGGAGCGCAGTCATGTTGGAACAGGAAGGAGTCATCCCCAAATTGTAACCACAAAGTTGGGAGCATAAAATTGTACAAAATGTCTTGCTATGCGGACGCCTTAAGAGTTCCCTTCACTGGAACTAAAGGGCCAAGCCCAACTCCTGAAAAATAACCCCACACCATAATCCCCCTCCAAATGATTTGGACCAATGCACAAATCAAGGTCCATAAAGACATGGATGAGCAAGTTTGGGGTTGATAAACTTGACTGGCCTGCACAGAGTCCTGACCTCAACCCGATAGAACACCTTTGGGATGAATTAGAGCGGACACTGCGAACCAGGCTCTCTCGTCCACATCAGTGCCTGACCTCACAAATGTTCTTCTGGAAAAATGGTCAAACATTCCCATAGACACACTCCTAAACCTTGTGGTCTTCCCAAAAGAGTTGAAGCTGTTAGAGCTGCAAAGGGTGAGCCAACTCAATATTGAACCCTATGGACTAAGGCTCGATTCACATCTATGCATGTTGCTTTTGAGCGTTTTTGCAGTGCTTGCTGCGTTTTTGTACACAAGTTTTTACTGCGATTTTGTTTTTGTTTTTTTACACTGTGGTTGCTTAGCAACCAGCTATATACAGTGTAAAAAATTTTAAACGCAAATCGCGGCAAAATCGTGGTAAAAACGCAGTACTTGCGTTTTGGATGCGGGTCCATTGACTTCTATTACATGCAAAACGCTGCATTTTGCATGAAAAATAGTCCCCGACCCTTTCCAAAAACGCAGAGGCACAAAAATGCATTGATGTGAACATGTTCCATAGGATCATCAAAAAACGCATTAGTGTGAATCAAGCCTTAGACTGGGATGCCATTAAAAGGTCATGTATGTGTAAAGGCAGGCTCCCAATACTTTTGACAATATATTATATTTATTTATAGTCCCTAGGGTAGCCACCACATCGTGGGAGGTAAATGCACAAGTGCTCACCCAAAGAAATATCTTAGGGACAGTGAGAAACAGGGACGGACTGACAAATCATGGGGCCCCCGGGCAATAGGAGATTATGGGGCCCCCGGGCAATAGGAGATTATGGGGCCCCCGGGCAATAGGAGATTATGGGGCCCCCGGGCAATAGGAGATTATGGGGCCCCCGGGCAATAGGAGATTATGGGGCCCCCGGGCAATAGGAGATTATGGGGCCCCCGGGCAATAGGAGATTATGGGGCCCCCGGGCAATAGGAGATTATGGGGCCCCCGGGCAATAGGAGATTATGGGGCCACACAGTATACAATCACACAGTATACACAGACATGTTTCTATTGGCTGAGAAGGTACTGGAGAGGTGGGGCAGCTATAATCTCTGGATTTTTAGACCAAAAGGATGTCAGTAAGGGACATTTCAGAGACAGATGTAAAAAAAACAAAAACAAAAAAAATAAAAAACATATTTTTTACATACTGTCCCTGGTTTTACTTAGGCTGGCAACCCTGATGGGGCCCCCCTGGTAGCCCGGGCCCTCGGGCAGTGCCCGAGTGGTCAAATGGTCAGTCCGCCCCTGGTGACAAATTCCAGATGTGCTCCAAGACAGGAATGGGGGGTGTGTGTAGGAGCATGGGTATTATATTTTTATTTACACGCTACACTCCTCTCCAATACATTGTAATAGTGACAAGCCTGGATGTGTTCAGACTAGGATCCCTTTCCACGTGTGATCCCACCAGGAAGTGGTCACTTGTATGGACCCAATCATTCCCCGCCCAACAGATGCATACAAGAGGTAGGCATACTTGCAGATGCAGGACATACTCTGATCACAGATGATTGGCTTTGTACTGGTTACAGCCTCCGGGTAGGTCCACACATGTGGGTTCAGATCCTAATCCGAACATTGCCAAACTCATCACTACTGTGGACCTGCATCTCTACCAATAAAGGTGAGCCAACCTCTGGTAAAGAGGAACGCAGACAAGGCCATGGGACAATTCCAAGCATAATATGCAGTGGACTAGGGAAGAATTATTTTTACACAAATACTGTCAGAATGTGTCTGTTTTTCCACATTCGATAATAGACCAGGTTTAATAATTCTTTATGAAGATGTTCCTCTGTATCAAACCTCCACATAGTAGTATAGAAGCATGTGAGCACAATATGAACATCGACAGACCTAATGAAATAAACTTACTTGGGAACTGGGATCTTTACTTCTCTGAGCCGATAAAAAGGCGACGGCCATAAAATATTCACACCATTCTAAGTAATCTTCTCGCTTTTTGCACATTACATCTACTGATTGCCTATAAAGCAAAATGCAAATTGAGAAGTGCAGTGAACCTTATAAAAAAATAAATCAGCATGTAAACAACGTAAATATTGATAGCTGTCAATTCTATTCCCAAGGTACCCTCTCCGTTCCATCCCAGGACAATTGGAAATAACACTAATGAACAGATTTCCATAATGTATGCGGGTGAGAATTCTAGATGAAGCATGTTCAGAGATGGAGAGATTTATCATACATATGGAACGCTTATTCTCCGGGTAAAAAATATGCTAGGCTAGCCATACACTGTACAATCTCTATTAGATCTACCACCAGCTGCACCGATCAGTCATGACATTATGAACACTAAAATGTAAATGAAAGAACATTGATTATGTTAATACAATGGCATTTAAAATGCTGTAGGATAGATTAGGCAGTAAGTAAACATGTTACCCCTGAAGGTGATGTGCTGAAAGCAGAAAAAAAAAAAAAAGAAGAGCATTGCAGTTTGTTGTGTATGGGGCTGCATAGCAGCAGACCAATCAGGGTGCCAATGCAGACCTGTGTCTAGGGTTGCCAGTGCCACCTCATCCCTTTAAAACCAAACACATATTAATTTACACAGTATCTGAGGCGGATTAAGATGCTAATTAAACTCACTTGGTGCCTTATCTGCATTAATTATTTTTTTTTTTTATGTCATAATGTAGAGAATACGATTTCCTTTCATTTGAGCCCAGTCTTGTCACACATTTACTCGAGGCCTGAGCAATCCACTTTTATTGTTCAGTTAGAAGATCTTGACAAAGTGCTGAAAACTTTGTCAAAAAAACGCCCCCTTGCTGTGAGTGACAGGTGATTTACATATCTCATGCACTAATCTTATTCTCTACATTATGACATCAAACAAAAAAAAAAATGGGGAATTTTTTTTGGGGTTTACATCCACTTTAACCTCTAGCCGACCGCCCACTGTCAAATGACGGCGGAGCGGTGCGGCTCGTGGCGGGACGCCGTCATATGACGGCGTCTACATTTTGGCCACTAGGGGGCGGGAGGCGCGTGCCCGCCGCGTAGCTGGGGAGCCAATACGCGTACACCGGGCGGCCTCGATGTCCGCTGGGCACCCGCGATTGCCCGGTAATCGAGCAGGACGTGGATCTGTGTGTGTAAACACACAGATCCACGTCCTGTCACTGGAGAGGAGACCGATGGTGTGTCCCTTGTACATAGGGACACCAATCGGTCCCCTCACCCCACAGTTAGAATCACTAACATAGGGAACACATTAACCCCTGCAGCGCCCCTAGTGTTAACCCCTTCCCTGCCAGTCACATTTATACAGTAATCAATGCATTTTTATAGCACGGATCGCTGAATAAATGTGAATGGTCCCAAAAATGTGTCAAAAGTGTCCGATATGTCCGCCGCAATGTCGCAGTCATGATAAAAATCGCAGATCGCCGCCATTACTAGCAAAAAAAAAATAATAATAAAAATGCTATAAATCTATCCCCTATTTTGTAGACGCTATAACTTTTGCGCAAACCAATCAATATACGCTTATTGCGATTTTTTTTTACCAAAAATATGTAGAAGAATACGTATCGGCCTAAACTGAGGAAAAAATTTGTTTAAAAAAAATAATAAACAATTGGATATTTATTATAATAAAAAGTAAAAAATATTATGTTTTTTCAAACTTGTTGCTCTTCTTTTGTTTATAGCACAAGAAATAAAAACCGCAGAGGTGATCAAATACCTCCAAAATAAAGCTCTATCTGTGGGGAAAAAATGATAAAAATTTTATTTGGGTACAGCGTTGCATGACCGCGCAATTGTCATTCAAAATGCGACAGCGCTGAAAGCTGAAAATGGCCTGGTCAGGAAGGAGGTGTTCGTGCCTGGTAGGCAAGTAGTTAAATTAGCCTCAGAACCTGTGTAGGTGTCCGGGTTTAAAGGGATGAGGTGGCAACTCTACCCCTGTCCACAGCCAAAAGCACCTAGAATGGGCATGTGTGCATCAGAACTGGACTACGGAGCAATGGAAGAAGGTGGCCTGGTCTGATGAATCACGTTTTCTTTTACATCACGTGGATGGTCGGGTGAGTGAGCATCGCTTATCTGGGGAAGAGATGGAACCAAGAAGTAGTATGGGAAGAAGACAAGCTGGTGGAGACAGAGTGGTGCTTTGGGCATGGTTCTGTTGGGAGACTTTGGTCCTGCCATTCATATGGAAGTTACTGGACACCTACCTAAACATAGTTGCGGACCAAGTACACCCTTTTATGGAAACAGTATTCCCTGATGGCAGTGGCCTTTTCAGCATGTACCTTGCCACACTGCAAAAATGGTTTGAGGAACACAATAACAAGTTTGAGGTGTTGACTTGGCCTCATAAATCTTCAGATCTCAATTGAATTGAGCATCTGTGGGATGTGCTGGAAAAACAAGTCAGATCCATGGTGGCCCTACCTCGCAACTTTAGAGAACTTGCAGGATCTGCTAGTGACGGCTTGGTACCAGATACCACCGCATCCCTTCAGAGGTCTAGAGGTGTTTGTGCCTCAATGGGTCTACCTGAGCCCGCCAAAGCCGACGCTGCACAGCGCTAATCGCAGACAGTGAGATATTCCCCGCTCAGCAGCTGCACAGATCGGGAAATGTCGCACTGCCTGTGATTGGCGGTCTGCAGTGTCGGTTTCCTGACGGAATCGGGCAGGTGGGATCCCAAACACACCCGAGCCCATCTCTCTTATTTGGGTAGTGATAATTAAGGCTGGGCTCAAGCGTGTTCACAACGTCATGTGCCCGCCAGGAAGCTGACACTGCACAGAGCCAATCACAGGCAGTGAGACATTCCCCAATCTGTGCAGCAGCGGATTGGTTAATGTGCCACTGCCTGTTATTAGCAGTGTGCAGGGTCAGCTTCCTGGAAGGCATGTGGAGTTGCAAACACACCTGAGCCCATCCTTAGTGATAATGTGTGAATGCAGTACGAGGGTCTGTCTGGTGAGATAAGTGATTGCACTACTAGGTGTCCTCCACATAGGAGTGATAAAGTTACAATCAGATTGTACAGTGTATGTCCAGCATTACATGGAGTGTGCTCATGGTATATAGACTGGGACATGTGTGCAGTGATGGTGGATCATGTGATCACACCGGGAATATGCGGAAGGTAGTAGAGGAGTCTGGTCACATGGCAGGACAAGCCGTGTATACCGGGCACACATGTCTATAGGCCGGTCCTATACAGTGTGCAGATTACCCGGTGCTGGGGGTCGCCGCCGCCTTTTCCTCGCTCATCCTATACACCGCACACTCCAACTTCCAGCTCCGACACCAACCTCCTCTTCTACATGCCGCTTTCCTGGATTCTAGTTGGTTAAAGGAGGGAGGGGGCGGGGTGATTTCATCGTCATGTGACTGTTTCAGGTGACCCGTCAGGGGGCGGAGTTAGGAAACTGGAGCTCAGATGGGAGCGTAGAGGAGAGAGTGTGCAGATGAGGGAGGAGTACCGGGAGGGAGAGGGTTTAGGTGCATGATAAAGAAGGAAAGGGTGGGAGTACTGGAATGCAAGAAAAGCAGCAGTGGGGAGCGGGGTGAGGTGTAGGTGGGAGTAGTGGGTTTCAAAATGAGGTGAGGGTTGGATTAGTAGGGTGGGAGTGTTGAGGTGCAGTGTGAGTAGTAGTATAGTGCTGTGCAGAGTAAGGTGTTGTCTGGGTACACTGGGGTGCAGTGTGGCATGCACTGGGTACACTAGGGCGCATTGTGGCATGCACTGGGGTGCAGTGTGACATTCACTGGGTATACTTGGCGCAGTGTGGCATGCACTGAGGCGCAGTGTGGCATGCACTGGGTACACTAGGGTGCAGTGTGACATGCACTGGGGCGCAGTGTGGCATGCACTGGGTACACTGGGGCGCAGTGTGGCATGCACTGGGTACACTGGGGCGCAGTGTGGCATGCACTGGGCACACTGGGGTGCAGTGTGACTTACACTGGGGCGCAGTGTGATGTGCACTGGGGTTCAGTGGGACATGCACTGGGTACATTGGGACGCAGTGTGGCATGCACTGGGTACATTGGGGCGCAGTGTGGCATGCACTGGGGTGCAGTGTGATGTGCACTGGGGTTCAGTGTGACATGCACTGGGTACACTGGGGAGCAGTGTGGCATGCACTGAGGCACAGTGTGGCATGCACTGAGGCACAGTGTGGCATGCACTGGGGCGCACTGTGGCATGCACTGGGTACACTAGGGTGCAGTGTGGCATGCACTGGGTACATTGGGGCGCAGTGTGGCATGCACTGGGTACATTGGGGCGCAGTGTGGCATGCACTGGGTACATTGGGGCGCAGTGTGATGTGCACTGGGGTGCAGTGTGATGTGCACTGGGGTGCAGTGTGATGTGCACTGGGGCGCAGTGTGACATGCACTGGGTATACTGGGGTGCAGTGTGACATGCACTGGGGCGCAGTGTGGCATGCACTGGGGTGCAGTGTGGCACGCACTGGGCACACTGGGGCGCAGTGTGACATGCACTGGGTACACTGGGGCGCAGTGTGATGTGCACTGGGGTTCAGTGTGACATTCACTGGGTACATTGGGGCGCAGTGTGGCATGCACTGGGTACATTGGGGCGCAGTGTGGCATGCACTGGGCACACTGGGGCGCAGCGTGATGTGCACTGGGGTTCAGTGGGACATGCACTGGGTACATTGGGACGCAGTGTGGCATGCACTGGGTACATTGGGGCGCAGTGTGGCATGCACTGGGGTGCAGTGTGATGTGCACTGGGGTTCAGTGTGACATGCACTGGGTACATTGGGGTGCAGTGTGGCATGCACTGAGGCACAGTGTGGCATGCACTGTGGCATGCACTGGGTACACTAGGGTGCAGTGTGACATGCACTGGGTACACTGGGGCGCAGTGTGGCATGCACTGGGTACATTGGGGCGCAGTGTGGCATGCACTGGGTACATTGGGGCGCAGTGTGATGTGCACTGGGGCGCAGTGTGACATGCACTGGGTATACTGGGGTGCAGTGTGACATGCACTGGGTGCACTGGGGCGCAGTGTGGCATGCACTGGGGTGCAGTGTGGCACGCACTGGGCACACTGGGGCGCAGTGTGACATGCACTGGGTACACTGGGGCGCAGTGTGATGTGCACTGGGGTTCAGTGTGACATTCACTGGGTACATTGGGGCGCAGTGTGGCATGCACTGGGTACATTGGGGCGCAGTGTGGCATGCACTGGGGTGCAGTGTGATGTTCACTGGGGTTCAGTGTGACATGCACTGGGTACATTGGGGGCGCAGTGTGGCATGCACTGAGGCACAGTGTGGCATGCACTGGGGCGCACTGTGGCATGCACTGGGTACACTAGGGTGCAGTGTGACATGCACTGGGTACACTGGGGCGCAGTGTGGCATGCACTGGGTACACTGGGGCGCATTGTGATGTGCACTGGGGTTCAGTGTGACATGCACTGGGTACATTGGGGCGCAGTGTGGCATGCACTGGGTACATTGGGGTGCAGTGTGATGTGCACTGGGGCGCAGTGTGATGTGCACTGGGGTGCAGTGTGACATGCACTGGGTATACTGGGGTGCAGTGTGACATGCACTGGGTACACTGGGGCGCAGTGTGGCACGCACTGGGCACACTGGGGTGCAGTGTGACATGCACTGGGTACACTGGGGCGCAGTGTGATGTGCACTGGGGTTCAGTGTGACATGCACTGGGTACATTGGGGCGGAGTGTGGCATGCACTGGGTACATTGGGGCGCAGTGTGGCATGCACTGGGGCGCAGTGTGATGTGCACTGGGGCACAGTGTGGCATGCACTGGGTACATTGGGGCGCAGTGTGGCATGCACTGGGGCGCAGCGTGGCTGGCACTGGGTACACTGTAGCGCAGTGTGGCATGCACTGGGTACACTGGGGTGCAGTGTGGCATGCACTAGGGCGCAGTGTGACATGCACTGGGGAGCAGTGTGACATGCACTGGGGCGCAGTGTGGCATGCACTGGGGCGCAGTGTGACATGCACAGGGTACACTGGGGCGCAGTGTGGCATGCACTGGGGCGCAGTGTGACATGCACTGGGTACACTGGGGCGCAGTGTGACATGCAATGGGTACACTGGGGCGCAGTGTGACATGCAATGGGTACACTGGGGCGCAGTGTGACATGCACTGGGGCGCAGTGTGGCATGCACTGGGGCGCAGTGTAACATGCACTGGGTTGGACTGGGTACGCTGGGGCGCAGTGTGACATGCACTGGGTACGCTGGGGCGCAGTGTGACATGCACTGGGTACGCTGGGGCGCAGTGTGACATGCACTGGGTACGCTAGGGCACAGTGTGACATGCACTGGGGCGCAGTGTGACATGCGCTGGGTACGCTGGGGCGCAGTGTGACATGCACTGGGTATACTGGGGCGCAGTGTGACATGCACTGGGTATACTGGGGTGCAGTGTGACATGCACTGGGGTGCAGTGGGACATGCGCTGGGTACGCTGGGCGCAGTGTGAAATGCACTGGGTATACTGGGGTGCAGTGTGACATGCACTGGGGTGCAGTGTGACATGCCCTGGGTATACTGGGGCGCAGTGTGACATGCACTGTGTACACTGGGGCGCAGTGTGACATGCACTGTGTACACTGGGGCGCAGTGTGACATGCACTGTGTACACTGGGGCGCAGTGTGACATGCACTGGGGCGCAGTGTAACATGCACTGGGTATACTGGGTTGGACTGGGTACGCTGGGGCGCAGTGTGACATGCACTGGGTACGCTGGGGCGCAGTGTGACATGCACTGGGTACGCTGGGGCGCAGTGTGACATGCACTGGGTACGCTGGGGCGCAGTGTGACATGCACTGGGTACGCTGGGGCGCAGTATGACATGCACTGGGTACGCTAGGGCACAGTGTGACATGCACTGGGGCGCAGTGGGACATGCGCTGGGTACGCTGGGGCACAGTGTGACATGCACTGGGTATACTGGGGCGCAGTGTGACATGCACTGGGGCGCAGTGTGACATGCCCTGGGTATACTGGGGCGCAGTGTGACATGCACTGGGGCGCAGTGTGACATGCACTGTGTACACTGGGGCGCAGTGTGACATGCACTGTGTACACTGGGGCGCAGTGTGACATGCACTGTGTGCCGGAGAAGAGGCGGCTGGTGACCCGGCGGACCGAGAGCGGTGGCGCGCCATCGGGAGCGGGAGGACAGTACCAGGGGACCAGGAAGCGGCAGGTTAGTGTGCTGCGAACTGGAGGGGGAGAGTGACAGACAAACTTGGGGAGTGGAGTGAGCAGGAACAGGCAGGCTGACCAGGGGAGACTGTAGGCGCTGACGAGCCCTGCAAGTGTCAGATTGCAGGGGCGTTTTATGAGGTACAAAGGGGTCAAAGTCATAACTAACATGCACTAGTGTACACTAGGGTGCAGTGGGACATGCACTGGGTATACTGGGGCGCAGTGTGACATACACTGGGGCGCAGTGTGGCATGCACTGGGTACACTGGGGCGCAGTGTGGCATGCACTGGGCACACTGGGGCGCAGTGTGATGTGCACTGGGGTTCAGTGGGACATGCACTGGGTACATTGGGACGCAGTGTGGCATGCACTGGGTACATTGGGGCGCAGTGTGGCATGCACTGGGGTGCAGTGTGATGTGCACTGGGGTTCAGTGTGACATGCACTGGGTACACTGGGGAGCAGTGTGGCATGCACTGGGTACATTGGGGTGCAGTGTGGCATGCACTGGGGCGCACTGTGGCATGCACTGGGTACACTAGGGTGCAGTGTGACATGCACTGGGTACACTGGGGCGCAGTGTGGCATGCACTGGGTACACTGGGGCGCAGTGTGATGTGCACTGGGGTTCAGTGTGACATGCACTGGGTACATTGGGGCGCAGTGTGGCATGCACTGGGTACATTGGGGCGCAGTGTGATGTGCACTGGGGTGCAGTGTGATGTGCACTGGGGCGCAGTGTGACATGCACTGGGTATACTGGGGTGCAGTGTGACATGCACTGGGTGCACTGGGGCGCAGTGTGGCATGCACTGGGGCGCAGTGTGACATGCACTGTGTACACTGGAGCGCAGTGTGACATGCACTGTGTGCCGGAGAAGAGGCGGCTGGTGACCCGGCGGACCGAGAGCGGTGGCGCGCCATCGGGAGCGGGAGGACAGTACCAGGGGACCAGGAAGCGGCAGGTTAGTGTGCTGCGAACTGGAGGGGGAGAGTGACAGGCAAACTTGGGGAGTGGAGTGAGCAGGAACAGGCAGGCTGACCAGGGGAGACTGTAGGCGCTGACGAGCCCTGCAAGTGTCAGATTGCAGGGGCGTTTTATGAGGTACAAAGGGGTCAAAGTCATAACTAACATGCACTAGGGCGCAGTGTGGCATGCACTGGGGCGCAGTGCGGCATGCACTGGGTACACTGGGGCGCAGTGCGGCATGCACTGGGTACACTGGGGCGCAGTGCGGCATGCACTGGGTACACTGGGGCGCAGTGCGGCATGCACTGGGTACACTGGGGCGCAGTGCGGCATGCACTGGGCACACTGGGGCGCAGTGCAGCATACACTAGGGCGCAGTGCGACATGGACTGGGTACACGGGCGCACTGTGGCATGCACTGGGGCGCAGTGTGACATGCACTGGGTACACTGGGGCGCAGTGTGGCATGCACTGGGGCGCAGTGTTACCTGCACTGGGTACACCGGGGCGCAGTGTGACCTGCACTGGGTACACCGGGGCACAGTGTGATCTGCACTGGGTACACCGGGGCGCAGTGTGATCTGCACTGGGTACACCGGGGCGCAGTGTGACGTGCACTGGGTACACCGGGGCGCAGTGTGACGTGCACTGGGTACACCGGGGCGCAGTGTGACGTGCACTGGGTACACCGGGGCGCAGTGTGACGTGCACTGGGTACACCGGGGCGCAGTGTGACGTGCACTGGGTACACCGGGGCGCAGTGTAACGTGCACTGGGTACACCGGGGCGCAGTGTGACATGCACTGGGTATACCGGGGCGCAGTGTGACATGCACTGGGTACGCTGGGGCGCAGCGGCATACACTGGGGCTCAGCGGCATACCCTGGGGCGCAGTGTGGCATGCACTGGGTACACTGGGGCATAGTGTGGCATGCACTGGGGCGCAGTGTGACATGCACTGGGTATACTGGGGCGCAGTGTGACATGCACTGGGTATACTGGGGCGCAGTGTGACATGCACTGGGTATACTGGGGCGCAGTGTGACATGCACTGGGTATACTGGGGCGCAGTGTGACATGGACTGGGGCGCAGTGTGACATGGACTGGGTACACTGGGGCGCAGTGTGACATGCACTGGGTATACTGGGGCCCAGTGTGACATGCACTGGGTATACTGGGGCGCAGTGTGACATGCACTGGGTATACTGGGGCGCAGTGTGACATGGACTGGGTACACTGGGGTGCAGTGTGGCATGCACTGGGGCGCAGTGTGACATGCACTGGGTATACTGTGGCGCAGTGTGGCATGCACTGGGTATACTGTGGCGCAGTGTGGCATGCACTGGGTATACTGGGGCGCAGTGTGACATGCACTGGGTATACTGGGGCGCAGTGTGACATGCACTGGGTATACTGGGGCGCAGTGTGACATGCACTGGTTACACTGGGGCGCAGTGTGAGATGCACTGGGTACACTGGGGCGCAGTGTGAGATGCACTGGGGCGCAGTGTGAGATGCACTGGTTACACTGGGGCGCAGTGTGGCATGCACTGGGGCACAGTGTGACATGCACTGGGTACACTGGGGCGCAGTGTGGCATGCACTGGGGCACAGTGTGACATGCACTGGGTACACCGGGGCGCAGTGTGACATGCACTGGGTACACCGGGGCGCAGTGTGACATGCACTGGGTACAACGGGGCGCAGTGTGACATGCACTGGGGTGCAGTGTGACATGCACTGGGTACGCTGGGGCGCAGCGGCATACACTGGGGCGCAGTGTGGCATGCACTGGGGCGCAGTGTGACATACACTGGGTATACTGGGGCGCAGTGTGACATACACTGGGTATACTGGGGCGCAGTGTGACATGCACTGGGTATACTGGGGCGCAGTGTGACATGCACTGGGTATACTGGGGCACAATGTGACATAAACTGGGGCGCAGTGTGACATGCACTGGGTACACTGGGGCGCAGTGTGGCATGCACTGGGGCGCAGTGTGACATGCACTGGGTATACTGTGGTGCAGTGTGACATGCACTGGGTATACTGTGGCGCAGTGTGGCATGCACTGGGTATACTGTGGCGCAGTGTGACATGCACTGGTTACACTGTGGCGCAGTGTGACATGCACTGGTTACACTGGGGCGCAGTGTGACATGCACTGGTTACACTGGGGCGCAGTGTGAGATGCACTGGGTACACTGGGGCGCAGTGTGGCATGCACTGGGGCGCAGTGTTACCTGCACTGGGTACACCGGGGCGCAGTGTGACCTGCACTGGGTACACCGGGGCACAGTGTGATCTGCACTGGGTACACCGGGGCGCAGTGTGATCTGCACTGGGTACACCGGGGCGCAGTGTGACATGCACTGGGTACACCGGGGCGCAGTGTGACGTGCACTGGGTACACCGGGGCGCAGTGTGACGTGCACTGGGTACACCGGGGCGCAGTGTGACGTGCACTGGGTACACCGGGGCGCAGTGTAACGTGCACTGGGTACACCGGGGCGCAGTGTGACGTGCACTGGGTATACCGGGGCGCAGTGTGACATGCACTGGGTACGCTGGGGCGCAGCGGCATACACTGGGGCTCAGCGGCATACCCTGGGGCGCAGTGTGGCATGCACTGGGTACACTGGGGCATAGTGTGGCATGCACTGGGGCGCAGTTTGACATGCACTGGGTATACTGGGGCGCAGTGTGACATGCACTGGGTATACTGGGGCGCAGTGTGACATGCACTGGGTATACTGGGGCGCAGTGTGACATGCACTGGGTATACTGGGGCGCAGTGTGACATGGACTGGGGCGCAGTGTGACATGGACTGGGTACACTGGGGCGCAGTGTGACATGCACTGGGTATACTGTGGCGCAGTGTGGCATGCACTGGGTATACTGGGGCGCAGTGTGACATGCACTGGGTATACTGGGGCGCAGTGTGACAAGCACTGGGTACACTGGGGCGCAGTGTGGCATGCACTGGGGCGCAGTGTGACATGCACTGGGTATACTGTGGCGCAGTGTGGCATGCACTGGGTATACTGTGGCGCAGTGTGGCATGCACTGGGTATACTGGGGCGCAGTGTGACATGCACTGGGTATACTGGGGCGCAGTGTGACATGCACTGGTTACACTGGGGCGCAGTGTGACATGCACTGGTTACACTGGGGCGCAGTGTGAGATGCACTGGGTACACTGGGGCGCAGTGTGAGATGCACTGGGGCGCAGTGTGAGATGCACTGGTTACACTGGGGCGCAGTGTGGCATGCACTGGGGCACAGTGTGACATGCACTGGGTACACTGGGGCGCAGTGTGGCATGCACTGGGGCACAGTGTGACATGCACTGGGTACACCGGGGCGCAGTGTGACATGCACTGGGTACACCGGGGCGCAGTGTGACATGCACTGGGTACAACGGGGCGCAGTGTGACATGCACTGGGGTGCAGTGTGACATGCACTGGGTACGCTGGGGCGCAGCGGCATACACTGGGGCGCAGTGTGGCATGCACTGGGTACACTGGGGCATAGTGTGGCATGCACTGGGGCGCAGTGTGACATACACTGGGTATACTGGGGCGCAGTGTGACATGCACTGGGTATACTGGGGCGCAGTGTGACATGCACTGGGTATACTGGGGCACAATGTGACATAAACTGGGGCGCAGTGTGACATGCACTGGGTACACTGGGGCGCAGTGTGGCATGCACTGGGGCGCAGTGTGACATGCACTGGGTATACTGTGGTGCAGTGTGACATGCACTGGGTATACTGTGGCGCAGTGTGGCATGCACTGGGTATACTGTGGCGCAGTGTGACATGCACTGGTTACACTGTGGCGCAGTGTGACATGCACTGGTTACACTGGGGCGCAGTGTGAGATGCACTGGTTACACTGGGGCGCAGTGTGAGATGCACTGGTTACACTGGGGCGCAGTGTGAGATGCACTGGTTACACTGGGGCGCAGTGTGAGATGCACTGGGTACACTGGGGCGCAGTGTGAGATGCACTGGTTACACTGGGGCGCAGTGTGGCATGCACTGGGGCACAGTGTGACATGCACTGGGTACACTGGGGCGCAGTGTGGCATGCACTGGGGCGCAGTGTGACATGGACTGGGTACACTGGGGCGCAGTGTGACATGCACTGGGTATACTGGGGCGCAGTGTGACATGCACTGGGTATACTGGGGCGCAGTGTGACATGCACTGGGTATACTGGGGCGCAGTGTGACATGCACTGGGTATACTGGGGCACAATGTGACATGGACTGGGGCGCAGTGTGACATGCACTGGGTACACTGGGGCGCATTATTATGTGTTGCGCTTATTCGTGCGCTGGTTCATACGCTCAATTAATAATTTATCTGGAGCACCAATTAAGGTCTGAACCAACGCAGCGCATTCATCTTAGTAAATCAGCCCCACTGCCTCGGTGATCAGAGAGCGCACCGCGCGTGCTGTGAATGAATAAACTAAGTCCTGTCTGCCGCCACAGCAGATGGCTTGTAGTTCTCAATATTCTGATGAGTGCCATTGTAGTTTATTCATACTTCCAGCTTTCTAACAGAAATCCTGTATGGTGGTACAGGCAAGAAAGCTGGAGGGAGAGTGTGCAGGAGCCTGACATTGCAACCGCATTGATCGTGGGTGCAATGCTCTGCATTTTCAAACTGTAATGCCCTTTCCTATTTTGGAAAATGAGGGGTAGGGGTCTCACTTGGCACAGGCACCATTTACAGGACATCTTGCATTTTTCTCAATGGATGCAAAGTGTTCTCTGGCTAGACGAGATGGAGAGGTGATGTTACAATTGGACAATTCTCTTGTCCAATCAGAGAATGCTTTGCGTTAATTGAGAAAAATGCTGAAAAAGCTGTTCTGGAAATGGCGCCTGTGTTGAGCAGGGAGCCTTTTTGCGAATGACACTCAGGGCCGAGTGAGCAGCCCCCTGTGTTCACTTTGCGGAAGAGCAGCCGCTCGGCACAAGACCTGGATGGTAGCAGCAATCACTGTAATAACTGCAACTACCACAGGAATTTTTCGCTTTCTCTGCAGTCCTGCAAGTATGACATATGCATACTTACATGGCAAGCTGGGCCAATATAACTATGCAAGAAAAGCCATACCTTGAATTCAGCTTTAAGTGTTTTAGTTTGCTGTGTTACTACTTTAACGACAAAGAACTGTGAAACGACTCATGATGTGTCTTAGACTTTCTAAATGAGCTAAAGCAAAGGGTTAACACTTGTTTTATTCATTAAATATAACTCCACAAAAATTGCTGAACAGTTGTTCCAACTGTTAGTCCCCGCAGGACTGAAAACTATTTTGTTTCCATTATTTTCCCTTCAGTGTACAGTAATTCATTCTTACCCAGGACCCTTCACGTGTAGGCGACAAGATGAAAAGTGACCTTGGGAACATAGTTTTGTTGCACATATCTTTGGCACAAAACTCTGTTGTAATCATTATCCTAGTAGTAAATGCCCTCCATGTGTTATTGTTTAAAAAATCTTCACTTCTGGGTTTATTAGCTATTATAACCACATGGTATATCTCAGAAGATTAGACAAACCCTGGGAAGCCATTTCACATCATATGTAAGTAGCGCCAACAAAGTGTTTTTCTCTCACATGAAAACGTTTTAAAATGGAGTCACACAGCATCACTTTGCCTCTAGTTTCTTGTCTTTGATCATCCATTAGGTCCAATCCCTTGGTGAACCATATTTGACTCTCAGCACCGTATCACAGTTGTTCCTTATATAAAGTAGGCATACCCATCGTGATCTTCCTTTATCCTCTCAGAAAACACTTAAGCAAGCGGCCAAAAAGCAGAGAAAGCAAGATGTGTCTAAGAGCTGGCTGCACGGTATGAAATGGACTATTTCATCTCCCCAGAGGCGTTTAGGTGAATGTTACCTAGTTCCGTAAAATGTGCTATTTTCTTGTGAAGCTAACAACAGTAGACTCCAGTAAAGTTTTCATTTAGGTCAATGTCAAATGGCTTGACAATTTGCAGATAATTTGGAGTCTTGTATCAGCGTGGCACAACTTGTTTCATGATGTCACAATACAGGGCAACGTCTTGACACTTTTGGTTTTCACTTTTTATCAGAAATTTTAACTTCAACATTTTCTGGATGTCCTACGCAATAAATGCTGGTAGTAGATTTTTAAAGTCTACTTTAATACTGTAAAGAAAGAGTATTGAAAAAATAACATATGTAAATAGCATTCTATACCTAGTTAGCCATAGACACAGGCAAGTGAAACTGAGCCGTGTAATGAAAAATATATCATCAGTGGTTACCTTAGGCCTGTTTCACATGAACTTCAGCTTAAGAATGGTGTGAACAGCAAGCTTTGACAAAACATTTGCACAGCTTTTAGCAAGCTTTGTTGACGCTTTTAAAGCACCATTCAATTCCAATTTGTAAATGTTGAACACAAATCTTAATGGGAGTGCTAATTCCCACTTTAAAGTAATTGTAAACCCTTACAATCCACTTTTTACTACAGATAAGCCTATAATGAGGCTTACCTGTAGCTACCCTGGAAATCTCCTAAACCTGCATGGTTTAGGAGATATCCCCTGTAGCAGCATGTGCTGACATCATCGGCACATGCGCACTGAAGCAATGACTCGTTCAGGCTGTTGCTTCAGCTGACATGCCATTATGCGTCACATGCGTGGGAGTAACGTCATCACGGCTCTGGTCAATCACAGCGCCGGAGCCCGCGATACCCGGAAATAACTCCGGGAGCAATGTCGTCGGCTGGACCAGTGTACGGGGACCACTGCGGGGGCTTCGATCTCGGGTAAGTAATTCATAATGAGCTACTATGCTATGCTTACTAGCTCATTATGCCTTTGTCTTGCAGGTTTTTTTGTTTTTCTTTCTTTAGTGGAGAGGGTTTACAACCACTTCAATACTGGCGTATAGTCATATGACGCCCACAGGGTGGATCTTCCATCCTGGGTGGGCGTCATATGACGTCCTTGCATTCCCGGCCGCCTGGGGGGCGCGCGCTCGCGGCATCGCTCGGGACCCAGTGCGAGTGCCGCGATTGCCCGTTAAAACAACGGGACCCGTGCGGGACCGTGGAGCTGTGTGTGTAAACACACAGCTCCACGTCCTGTCAGCGGAGAGGAGACCGATCATGTGATCCCAGTACGGAGGATCACTGATCGGTCTCCTCCCCTTTTGAGTGCCCTCCCCCCACAGTTAGAATCACTTCTATAGGGAACACATTAACCCCTGCAGCGCCCCCTAGTGTTAACCCCCTTCCCTGCCAGTCACATTTACACAGTAATCAATGCAATTTTATAGCAACTATCGCTGTGTAAATGTGAATGGTTCCAAAAATGTGTCAGAAGTGTCCGCCGCAATGTCGCAGTCACGAAAAAAAAATCGCAGATCACCGCCATTACTAGTAAAAAAAAAAAAAAATTTTATAAATCTATCCCCTATTTTGTAGACGCTATAACTTTTGCGCAAACCGATCAATATACGCTTATTGCAATTTTTTTTTTACCAAAAATTAGTAGAAGAATACGTATCGGCCTAAACTGAGGAAAAAAATAATTTTTTTTTTTTAAAAAAATGGGATATTTATTATAGCAAAAAGTAAAAAATATTGTGTTTTTTTTTCAAAATTGTCGCTATTCTTTTGTTTATAGCGCAAAAAATAAAAACCGCAGAGGTGATCAAATACCACCAAAAGAAAGCTCTATTTGTGGGAAAAAAAGGACGTCAATTTTGTTTGGGTGTAACCTGGCACGACCGCGCAATTGTTAGTTAAAGAGACGCAGTGCCGAATCACAAAAAGTGCTCTGGTAAGGAAGGGTGAAAAATGGCCCGGTGCTGAAGCGGTTAAACATGCTACTAGCAGGCTTTCAACAAGCTTCAATAAGCGCTGAAGCTTGTTAGCAGCTTGTTTAACCACTTCAATACAGGGCATTTTCACCCCCCTTCCTGCCCAGACCCAATTTTCAGCTTTCAGCGCTGTCACGCTTTGAATGACAATTGCGCGGTCATACAACACTGTACCTATATGACATTTTGATAATTTTTTCCCACAAATAGAGCTTTCTTTTGGTCATCAAAGGATGGAATATTTCTACTGAACTAGAAGACAGAAGCACGAGGGACACATTGCATTGTTGAAGGTAATTAATGCCTTTGGTGCTTTTGTATTTTTTTTATTTTTTTTTGTAGGTAAACTTATGCTTTAAAGGAAACTTTTCTCACACCGATTCACTTTCCTTGAGATCCGCGCTATAGCCGAATGACGGCTACAGCGCGGACCTACTTTGCCGAGAGCCGTCAATAGACGTCCTCCCCTTTGCACGCTCCCCACACGCCCTGCAGGGGTTATTGAGACTGTGATCACAAGTAAGGGGTTGATCCCGGCCCCTTACCACGTGATCAGCTGTCAGCCAATGACAGCTGATCACATGATGTAAACTGAAGATCGGTAATCGTTTTTTTTTTTCTCCTCGCGTGAAAAAAAAGGCGATCACCAGCTTCTGTGCAAGGGACATCGGTCCCGAAGAGCAATCGCGAAGCCGCCTCATCTGTGCCAACCAGTACCGCCTGCCAGTGCCCACAGTGCCACAAATCAGTGCCCACCAGTGCACAACAGTGCCAACAATCAGCGCCACCTAGCAGTGCTGCTCATCACTGCCACTCATCAGTGCCCATCACTGCTGCCCATCAGTGCCACCTATTAGTGCCCTTCAGTGCCCCCTATCATTGCCCATTAGTGTCACCCATCAGTGCCACCTCTCAGTGCCCACCAATGCCACCTACCAGTGCCGTCTATTAGTGCCTATCAGTGCCGCCTTATCGGTGCCCATCAATGCAACCTCATCAGCGTACATTAATGAAGGAGAAAAATGACCTGTTTGCAAAATTTATTAACAAAATATAAAACGGTTTTGTATTTTTTTTTTTTTTTTTGTTTTGTTTTTTTAAAGAAAAAAGAAAAAAACCCAAAGGTGATGAAATACCACCAAAATAAAGCTCTATTTGTGAGGGAAAAATTCTAAAAATGTCATTTGGGTACAGTGTTGTATGACCGCGCAATTGTCATTCAAAGAGTGACAGCCTTAAAAGCTGAAAATTGGTCTGGTCAGGAGGGGGGTTTAGGTGTCCAGTAAGCAAGTGGTTAATGGAGGTCTACTGTATATGGAGCTGAGTTGCCAACATATCATGCAATCCTTTACTTCCTACATTGAATTTAAACAGAGAATCAAACCCAAGGCATAAGTGCAGTGGTGACTTTCACTGATCTGGGATACAGCTGAGACACAGGTACTAATGTACATGTAAGTGGGGTTACCTGAGCCTTTGAACGCGGGGGTACCTTTCACGCAAGGCGCACTTATCAATGCCCAGGACCAAGCGGAGACTGCGGCCATGTGAAGAATCTAACATTAAAGTATAACTAAAGGCGTTTTGGATAGAGTGGTGAGGGATTAGAATGTTTCAACGCACATAGGGCAGCACTTTACAGGGGGGGGGGGGGCAGCATGGAAAGAGTCCCAGCCGGCTTGCGCTACACTGTTAATGTAGCACCAGTCTTATGGGGCGGACTGGGCTGAGAGGCAAATTAGTCTAGTGCCCCCATAAAGTGCCCGCACTGCTTCCGGTATGCGGGCAGCTGGTATTCCGCAACTGTGGGGGGGCCACTTCTGATTTTGACTGTGCTCTCAATCTGGACCACAAACCTTTTTTACCATCCCAGTCCCATTGCAGATATTTCCCTTCACTTCCTGCCCCATAGCCAAACAGGAAGTGAGAGGAAATCTATGCAAATTAACCACTAGGCATCCGCGCTATAGCCGAAAGACGGCTGCAGCGCGGACGCCAATTGCTCCCGCGAGTGCGCATCGGGGAAGTTCTGTGCTGGCCGTGTCCCTTGGACACAGCCAGTCACAGATCGCTGTAAATGGCCAATCACAGCGGCCGTTTACAGCGTGATTGGCGTGTTCAATGAGAGATGATCTCATATGTAAACATATGAGATCATCTCTCATCGCCGGCTCTCCCTCCTCACTCAGAGACAGCGTGTGAGGAGGTAGAGCTTCCGAGCTGCAGTGGTGAGTGAAAAAAATAAAGTGCCCATCTGTCCCCAGTGCCACCTATCCCCAGTGCCACCTATCCCCAGTGCCACCTGTCAGTGCCATCTGTCATCAGTGCCATCTGTCATCAGTGCCACGTGTCATCAGTGCCACATAGTGCCATCTGTCAGTGCCACATCAGTGTCACATGTCAGTGCCACCTGTCAGTGTCACGTGCCATCTGTTATCAGTGCCACGTGTCAGCAGTGTCACATGTCATCAGTGCCACATGTCATCAGTGTCACGTGTCATCAGTGCCACGTATCAGTGCCACATATAAGAGCCATCTGTCATCATTGCCATCTATCATCAGTGCCACGTGTCATCAGTGCCACATATTAGTGCCATCTGTTATCAGTGTCACGTGTCATCAGTGTCACGTGTCATCAGTGCCACATCAGTGTCACGTGTCATCAGTGCTACGTCAGTGTCACGTGTCATTGTCCTGGTGCTCCAGGGCCTTCAAAAGTGTAATAGGTAGTCAACAAGTTAGATGTGTAATTTATGCTCCTAGAACACGTGATGGTGCTCCCTGCATGTTGGGCCTCTCTATGTGGCTAGGCTGTGGCTGTGGATCGTAATACTCAGGAGGAGTAGCAGAATTAATTTTGGGGTGTCATTTGTGGTATACACATGCCACGTGAGAGAAATAACCTATTACAATGACAATTTTGTGGAAAAAGAAAATCTTCATTTTGCAAAGAATTGTGAGAAAAAATTACATCAAAAACCTCACCATGCCTCTTACTAAATACCTTGGAATGTCTACTTTCAAAAAAGGGGTCATTTGGGGGTTATTTGTACTTTCCTGGCTTGTTCGGGACGAAAGAAATGAGATAGGCCGCCAGTACAGGTGTAATCAATTTTTTATGATTTGCACCACAGCTTGTAGACTCTCTAACTTTCACAAAGATCAAATAATATCCACTAATTTGGGTTATTTTTTACCAAAGATATGTAGCAGTATAAATTGTGGCCAAAATTTATGAAGAAAAATTTATAATTTGCAGAAGAAAATTTTGTTTTTTTTTTTCAAAATTTTCGGTCTTTTTTCATTTATAGCACAAAAAATAAAAAACCCAGAGGTGATCAAATACCACCAAAAGAAAGCTCTATTTGTAGGAAAAAAAGGACAAAAAATCAAAAAAAAATGTATTTGGGTACAGTGTTGCATGACTGAGTAATTGTCATTCAAAGTGTGAGAGCAAAGAAAGCTGAACTAAAGATGAGCTTTCACTGTGGTTATTCAGAGTTTCCCTGAAAAGTGACTTGTCCCATATCACTACACACTGCATACCTCTGTTACCTCACACCCAGTAACAAAATGGGGTCCCGCAGAGCACATAGCATGGACCTTATGCATGCTCTCAGATAACTCCTTCCTTACTGTACCTTGTCACCAGGCAGTAGGTCTCTGTAACAAGGGTTCAGATCTGGTTACTATTGAAAACCGACCGCTAGGGAGGGAGCCAGCCAAGCACCCCCTTGCTACCAGAGGACCCGTCACCTTAGATGGCGACAGCTTCCCTTCTACCTCCAACCAATGACAGGTTCTCCAGCCGAGAGAACCGTCACTTTTGGTTGGACTGCAAGCCGCAGTCCCAACCCTGCACTACCCTCTTACTTCTGGTTAGGCCCTCACACAGCCTGGCAGCCAGATGCCCCTGGGATAGGCCCAATCTCCGGCCTAGCAGCCTGGGGCAGACAACACACATCCACCCAGACGGCAGTCCGTGTGGCACAGAACACAGATCACCTGACCTCACCCGAATAAATAGGCTCTCCCAGCAGGCCAAGGGATAAAAGAAAACCCCCGCCCATTGGCTGGGATACCCACATACCCAAAACCTGACCTTGGGTTGCCCTTTTCATATCTAGTACCACCAAGTGCCCAGCCACCTAGTGGTAGAAGAGAAAAGTACAACAAGGCCAAACTTGGGGAGAAATCAATGGATCTCTAACAATTTAACTAAGGTCGCTACCCCTGCTAAGGAATCTGATGAGGAGCTCCCCGACTAAACCCCAGGGTGCTACAAAGTCCCAGCAATTGGAGCTGTCAAAAAAGCAGCCGGTATTGTTTATCAACAACATTGCTCAGTTGCTGAAACAGATAAAAAGAAACATTGTTTATTTCTGTATCTATCTTTCTGTTTGTTCATCTACTGATCAAAGGGATGAACTACCTTCTGCAGATGAAGTCAGTTTAACTTCTTGCCAACCGTGCTATAGCCGAATGACGGCTACAGCATGGCCTGCTAGTTTGGTTGACGTCCACTTTTGCACCTGCTTCTTGTGCGTCCCCTGGGGCATGCACAAGGAAGTGTCCGGGATCCGTGAGCATCATGGATTGGGGTAAAGGGCCATTCACAGCACCCCTTTACCGCGTGATCGCTGTGTCCAATGATGGAGCGATCACTTTGTCAACAAACCGGCGTCATGCCCGATCCAGCTCTCTCCTCTCCTTACACCGATACAGTGTGTGAGGAGAAGAGGAAGACACAGTGCAGCAGCGTGAGTGGGCTGGATTTGGAGTGCCCTGCAGTGCAATCACAGTGCTCCTCAGTGCCTCTACAGTGCCATTACTGCCACTACAGTACCCACTAGTGCCATTACTGCCACTACAGTGCTCATCATTGCCCTACTGTGTCACTAAAGTGCTCATCAGTGCCTTAGTGCCCATCAGAGAGAGCTTATCAGTGCCCTACAGTGACACTACAGTGCCCTATTGGTGCTCATCAGTGCCCATCAGTGAGTGCTCATCAGTGCCACCCTATCAGTGGATCCTCATCGGCACCGTAAGTGCCGTAAAAATGTGTAAAATATATTAATTTTCTTTCCACATTTTACAAAAACTTGTGGGAAAAAAATGACATGTTCAAAAGACTCATTATGCCTCATAGAATATACATTGAGGTGTTTGCTTTCCAAAATGGGGTAATTTTATGAGTGTTTCCATAGTCCTGGTGCTCCAGGGCATTCAAAAGTGTAATAGGTAGTCAAGATATTACATGTGTAATTTATGTCCCTAGAACATAGGCCTTTACTTTGCAGGGTTAAAAAATAAAAAATAAAAAACTTTGTCATGATTTACTTCCTCTAGCGGAGCTGCACCCGCACAAAAATTATTAAAAGTCAGCAGCTACAAATAGTGCAGCTGCTGACTTTTAATAAATGGACACTTACCTGTTCCTGGTTCCAGCGGTGTAGGCAGAATGTGACGAGAGACCGCTCGTCTCTCACTGCCCCGCCGTCAGGGAATCAGGAAGTGAAGACGCAACGTCTTCACTGCCCGGTCCCTACTGCGCATGCGCGAGTCGCGCTGCGCGCCCCTATTGGTCCCCGCTGTGTCCTGGGAACTGTGTTTCCCAAGACACAACGGGGCATTCTCGGATAGAGGCGGGGCAGCTCGGATAATGCATCCCGGAAGTGGGTGCAGATACCTGTACTATACAGGTATCTGCACCCCCCTCCCCCCTGAAAGGTGCCAATTGTGGCACCGGAGGGGGGAGGAATCCAATAAGCGGAAATTCCACTTTAGGGTGGAACTCCGCTTTAAGGTGGATTGACCCTATAGTATCATGATACCAGAACTGGGAATCACCTGAGCAAAAACCTGAGTTTGCTATCAAACGAATTTTATCAGAGTCCAGAACTGCTTCTCTAACCAGGTAAAACTACATTGGCACATGCAAGCATAATGATGTATTAGTCTCAATTCACAATGCTAAAACACCATGATTCTAGGTAGGTAATCCTATTTTTTTTTTTCAAGTGTTATGTAACAGATATTTTTAGTTAAGTCCAATGAGATTTGTTAATTAGAGTCACATGGTTAAAAATAGAGATCCATAAGCTTGTGTAAAGCTTTGTGAATAGAGCCTAAGAGTCCTTTCACATGGGTGTCATCTGTTCAGCCACGTTTTTGCTAAAAAAAAAAAAAAAAAAAACTGTTTCAATGTACATCAGTTTTTTGTTTTTACATCTATCATCAGCAGAACCGGATCTAGGCTGTCTGATGTGGGGGTGCAGTAAAAAATGTCAGGGGGGCAGAGAATGTAAGGTCAGCAGGCAGTTTATAGGAGTCAGTAGGGAAGTTTTTATAGGCGGTCAACAGTGAAGAGTGATAGGGTCAGCAGTTTGTAGGGCAACGTACAGTGGGTTATCAAGGCAGTGTACAGAGGTTAGCAATGCAGAGGACAAGGGGTAGCAGGGTAGTGGTCATGGGGTCAATAGGGCAGAGGACAGGGGTCAACAGAGCAGATAACAGGTGTCAACAGGGTGAAGGACAGGGATTATCAGGGCAGAATACAGGAGTCAGCAGGGCAGAGAACAGGGGTCAGCAGGGCAGAGAACAGGGGTCAGCAGGGCAGAGAACAGGGGTCAGCAGGGCAGGGTACACATGTCAGCAGGGCAGAAGACCATAGTCAGCAGAGAAGAGGATGGGGTCACTGTTGGCAGAACACTCAGCAGAGTTCCTCCTCTCATTTCCGCACTGCCCACGACCTGGGCACTTTCTTCTTCCCCACATAGCTGAGATCGGATTCCCTTACAGATGCAGCCTCCATCCGCACAATGTGTAGCTGGCTACTACAGCTGCTCTTACATTCCGATGTACAGTAGGAATTTCACCTGTCAAAACTGCAACACAGCAGCCAGCTACGCGCTGTGAACATTCCGACTCTATCTGTAAAGGAATCTGATCTCAGCTATGTGCTGTGTAAGGAGGAGGTGATCTGTTGAGTGCCCTATGTGTAGTGCGGGCAATGCCGAGACAAGGTAATCTAGCAAGTCAGGCAAGTCAAGATTCTCCAAAAACAAAAATGCAAAAATTCCACCTCCTCCCAACTCAAATCCCCCCTCCCAGCACAAATCTTTGCCCCCCAATCTCACCTCCCACACCAATCCCCCCTCCTAACACAAACAAATCTCCCTCACCCCAAAAAAATCACCCCTCCTGACAAACCTGCAGTTTAGTGTAACAGCTGATATAATGACACACAAAAGAGGACACTTCTGGAAAGTATGTGTGAATGACAGCAACAATACACTGCAGTAAAGCTTTCACTTGACAACAGTTAATACATTTTACACCTCAAGCACAATTAGGTAAACATTAAAGTAGAAAAGACTCAAGGAAATATATATTTTCTGTTGTAATTGGAATTCCCAGAGAAACTGCAACCAGCATTTTTAGTGTATCAAACACCTAAATTGGGGACAAAATCAAAAGTCCTAGTAACAACAAAGAGAAATATTATGATGACAGACTTCAGTGAGATGTAGATAACTCTTTTGATATGCTTTCTTGATGTGTAAAGGTGACGATTTTACTCAGCAAGATGTTTTTGTGATGTGCAAAGGTGACAGTTTTACACAGCAAGCCAAAAATGGATGAAAACGTCAGCGATAACTTAATAGGCCATCTGCTGCGGTTCTAATGAGCCTGGTAACTATTATTGTTTACAGCTAAGCACCAGAGGTCATATGTATTTGCCATAATGAAGAAACATGCGATATGTCATTACTGGATCCATAGTAAACTGTATTCCTTATGCAGGATAATTATATGCACCACCAACTAATGTATCTCTGATCATATATTCCTTATACCCCTACAGTCATGCATAATATGCTAAAACACACACAGTGTGACTTAGTGCCTGGCTCTTCCTGACAGAATACCTTGTGTTGTAAAGACAATAAATGCAAAATATAACTTTTTGACATGGACCTGTATATAAGAAATTCCTTGTAGTATTATTTTGATTTTCAGCTTAAAATTTAAAAATAATACAAGGTTCACTATGCCTAGTAAGCATTGCCACTTTCTGTCATGTTTCATCTTTTAAGGCAAGGTGGCAAAATAGTCAACTTTGTAAGCATGGTTTCCTGCTCATCTTATTCTAGTGTGCAGATGCAGGCTCTTATGTATTGTGCCCATTGATGCCATGTATATGTAGTTTCTTGAATATAGTAGAAAACACATGCAGTAATTCTCAGAGGTGGTGAGCGGTCGGTACACTGGCTGGTAGTGTCCTCCTAGCACTCAAGCAAACACATAGCTAAAAGAAAGCTGGCATTGCGATCTTCTACAATGAATACATTTATTAATCCAAATGTTTTTTTTTTTTTTTAACAAAAACAGTTTTTATTTTCAAAATAAGGGGAACAGTACAGAGAGATAAAACGGTACAATGCGTTATTCTACATGTGCAACATAATGATTCGTATATACAGGGTACACAACCAACCATAGGTTATAGCTTAAACGCAGGCAACATGCATGTACATACATAGGATCTTCGAAAGGGGAGGGGAAATGGGGCAGAAATGATTCCAAGCACAGATCGGGGGAAGGGGAGAAGGGGGGGGAGGAAACATGCCTGTGCTAAACTTCAGCTTAGTTCACTCTTCCCATATCCCACCGTATTTTAAAGGTGTATAGTTGACTGTCATGCACCCACCGTCTCCTCGACCATTCTCATCAGGTCACCCTCCATTACCCCATCCCGGGCCCTCAGCAACCCCACACTAGTGCATCCGTATAATACCAGTCTCGTCCAGTTAGGGTCCATGTCTCACCCCCCCATATCAGTCCAGCGTCAGCCTTTCCTCCTGCACCCAGGGGTTCCAGATCTTATTAAATTTGTTAGGACAGTTACGGCCCATATACGTCAGTTTATACAGAGGAAGAGCCTTGTTAATAAGGGTCCTCCAAAATTGTGTCGTGGGTGGGGCAGCTCCCTTCCAGTGCAGCAATATTGTTTTCCTTGCATAAAATGCAGCATAGAATACAAAAAGCTTCTTGGCCTGGGGTCCCTCCAACGTGTCTACTACTCCCAACAGCAGCGGAATTGGGTCACAGGGCATTCTAAGCTTACTAACCAGGTTTATTTTGTCGACCACCCCCCTCCAAAACGTCTGGACAATGCTACATGACCACACCACGTGAAAAAAGGAGCCTTCCTCCAGTCCACATTTATTACACAGTGCGCTATATGTAGGGTATATCCTAGCTAGTCACTGTGGCGAGAAGTAGGCTCTGTGAATGAATTTTAATTGAATAAACCTATCCCTAGCAGAGATCATCAAGGGGAGGTATTGCTGAATACCCTCCTCCCAGTCGTCGTCAGCCAGCGAGGGTATGTCACCCTGCCAGACCGAGAACAACTGGGATACCTTGGAGGTGTCCAGTCCTGCTAAGGCTGAGTATAATGTAGAAAGGGCCCCCTTGCCTCCCTCCTCCTGTAATATGGTCTCGAGTCCCGTAGTGCCCAGAACCGGCGGCTCTGGAAACTGGGAGCTGTAGGCATGGCGAATTTGCAAGTAACGGAAAAACATACGATTTGAGAGCCCTTTATTTTGTTTCAGTGTATCGAAGGAGAGAAGACCCGTTGCGTGCGAGATATCTGCTAGTGATGTTATCCCATGTCTCGCCCATAAGACTGGATCCGGTATAGACTGGAAATGGGGCAGCCTAGGGTTTCCCCATAACGGGGTGTGGGGGGACCAGCCTTTGAACTTTAGGACCTTGTCTCTGACAATCTCCCAAACCTTAAGGGTAGTCTTCATTGAATAGGTAATATCCGGGTTGGACCCGGGTCCCCGCTGTATTAGATTTCTCAGTTCTGAGTATGACCCGAGTAACGCCGCCTCCAAAGTCGAGGCAGGGTTAGCCGGCTCCTCTGACAGCCACCACCGAAGAGTTACCAAAACCGCCGCCCAATAATATTTTTGAAAACATGGGAGGGCCAGGCCCCCTAACGAGAGTGGCAAGTGAAGGGTAGTTTTGGCTATCCGGGGAATGCTGCCATTCCTATTAATCCAAATGTACTACAGAATAATACAGGGCTTACGCGTTTCGGCGTGTAGCCTTAACCATAGTCATTATATATGTAGTTGCTATATAGTCAACAGCTGTGTTCTGTTTATATGACTGCGACAAGTACAACCTGAACTCGACTTTTAGAATGATTGATTGTATGAAAACCAGTTATAAGTGTAGCACCCCCTGACCCCCAGCATCAGGGAGGGCTGACATTTCACCTAAGGGTGCTGGTTTCTAGGCATGGTGGGTGTGGATAGTCGCAGACAAATGGGCGCCAGCCACTTTTAGGCTAAACTTGAGTTTATTACTCACAACAACAACATATAGGGAGAGAGGGTTAGGCCACAGGACACCCTATGGCAGTAGGCAAACAGATCCGCAGATTCCAAAATCAAATACAGCCAGGTAGAGAGCAGTACAGAACAAGGGCCTTAGATCTGCACCCAACATTCTGTACCTAAGTAGCAACAGCAGTCTCCCATAGCAACCAAAAACTTAAACCCCGTGCAGGGATTCTTTGGATAAGTCCGTCTTGACCCTTTCCCAAGCTCTTTACAGTCCCCAGCTTATGGAAGAGTAACCTCTGGTACTTCATATCAGAACTCCATCCCTTTCCCTTATGGCTCCAAGCAAAAAAGAGGCTCTCCCTTCCAGAGCCTCAAGCACATGGCTAGGCCTTAGGCTTCAAGCTTACCCAACGCAGCTGTTCCTCCCACATCCACACCAGACCAAGGTCTAGGTCGAAGGACCCTGATCACCCCTGAATATAAAGTATATACCCTCTCCCAGCATGCAACAGTGGCCACAAAACTCCTACTGATTGGCTGAGATTCATAACCCAGCTTTACTACAGCTCATCATAGTCTGCTAGTGTCTGCAATTGCTGGTTTGTCTTCAGCTCCCCCTGTGTTCCTGTGCCCTGTATTATCTGCTGATCTAATCTCCTGTGTACCGACCCGGCTTGTTTTGACCTGCTCTTCCTGATCCTCTAGCTTGACCCTTTGGCTTGCACCTGACTTTCTCCTGCCTGCTCCCAGCATCGGACCCCGGCCTGGCTTTTGGACTCTGCTTATCCTGCTCGCTGTATTAAGACGCAGCTGACCTTAGGTCATTCTGATCCTGGACTGTCTCTCTGTGAAAGACCCCTGGCCTGGCTCCCGACTCCACTATTTATTACCCCACTGGTCTCTGTCTCCTGGACCTTCCAAGCACGCCTGTCTCAAGCAACCCAGCACCCATGCTTCTGTGGGCACCACACCTGCTGTTCTACCTTCAGTGGTGTGCTGTGCTCGGCCGCAAGGAGAGCCCTCCCAGCATCTTGGCCTCCTACCAAGTTCTTGATAACATGCTATGGACTGTTGGCAGAAGAAGAATGACATGGGCTGTGACAGTAAATAGACTGCTCAGAGATACTCATAAAGTTATATCCATAAATGATGGAGACTTTATGCACATGTAGCACCCTCTAGCTAGTATGCTAGGTATAAATAGGTTTTGTGGTGTAGGAAAATTTGGCTTGGCTGAGAGCCAGTCCTCGGTTGAATCTGGGTCAGGGTTGAGTGACTTAGGGAGGCTGGAGGACTCAGCAAGCAGTTTCTCTGGTGTCTCCCCATCTCTGGAACCTTGGAGAAGTTTCCAGTTGTAGCGGGTAATGACTAGGAGGAGCAGCTTGGCATATTTATGAGGTCCTCGACCAATCCCCAGCAAAAAGGGTCTGGAAGGGTCATGCCAGCAGGGGCAGTCAGGTGGAAGATGGAGATGGAGTGCTGGGGAGGCTGTCGGTGGCCTTGAGGGTGTCCCCAGGCCTGGGGCTCAGGTGCTAGAGGGACTTTCTACAACATACTGAGGAACAATCCTTTCCTGGAGGCAGGGGAGAAAGTGAGAGGACAGAAGGAGAAGGTCAGCACATCTGGAAGATCTCCTGAGAAGTCAGCCAGGTGGGGTTGTGAGTGATCAGTCTGGGAGGACTGTGGAGAGAGTTTCAGTTTAAGAGGGCTGTGGAGAAATTAGCCAGGAGGACTAGTGAAAGGGGAAGCTGCAGCCAGGTGGGCTGGCAGTCCCTGAAAAGGTGGTGCTGGGATCAGTGACCACACTGAGGAAGTGCTAGAAAAGTGTGAGCTCTGTCACCCTATCTCCAGGTTTAGGGGAATGCGAGTCCCTGCCTGTAATGGGCCTTTGCTACTAAAACTTCAACAAGGTGACACAGCTGGAGTCCTGCAAGTGAGTGCTGGCAGGAGCAGAGGAGTGTATATAGACGGTATATAGGAGAAGTGTCCCTGAAGTTTGTTTGGAAGTCAAGTGGGCATCCCATAATACCCATATCCTTATCCAAGTTTATTACCCTTAATAAAACAAAAACAAAATCACGGACTGTTCTCTGACTCTGGAAATTTGGTGTGCCTGGCTGTGCAGGGTGGGGAATCCCATTCTTGCTGCGGTTCCTTAGAGGGTGCGCTATACACAAATAGAAGAAGGTGACTGTGGAAGAAACATGTAGCTGTTGGGTAAAATATGACTGTTCAGACAACAGCTTTATGTATTTATGTGTCTGTGACTATAACAATTTTAAAATGTAAAAATTAAAAAATGGCTAACAGTTCATCATTTTAGAACAATCAAGAGACGTACACACAGGAGTTGATTTACTAGAGGCAAATAAGCTGTTCACTTTGCAAGGAAGTTTTCCCCAGCGTTTAGTGGATGTTGTCAGGAGAATCGTATGCACAGCCATGATTGAAGATATGCGAATAGCACAGTAAGAACTATAGATGCTTTAAAAAGTGTAAGCTATGCGTGTGCACATGCACGTTAGCATGGATGAGTGTGCATATGATCACGGGTGTCTTTGTGCTTAGTGGCCCATTTAAAGCTATAAAGGAGTTCAGAAGATTACTGAGTGGTTGTCAGCTTCTGAGACCTGATCCTGTGCTTCTTTTTGTGTTCTGACCCGGCTTCATTTGACTCTGCTGATTCTGGCTTTTGACCCAACCTTGTCTTCTGCCTGCTGTTCCAGTACCTTCTCTGCTCGCCTGAGTTTGACTTTGGTCCGGTCTTGATTCTGTACTTCTGCCACCTGGTTCTTTCTAACTCCTGCTTACCTGACCATGCTTCAAGATTCTGCCTCTGCACTGCACAAACTTTAGTTCTGCACTTGCTACACACCTGCACGTAACAGTGTGTCTTCCAGCCAGGATCTCCTACAGGAACCCTTGACACTCTGTGCCCTGTTATACCCTGTCAACGACTCCAGGGAAAATGGGACAGGAGGTATAAGGGAAGCCATCTCATTAACTGAAATGACAGATATGGTGAATTTTCACTTTGCAAATAATACCCAGTCATGTGCAAGGTTAAAAATACACATTTTTGCCTGAACATAATTGAATGATGGAAGTCAACAGAGCTTCACCACGTTCTGTAAGCTGAGGAGAAAACTCCCTTGCAAAGTGAAACTTCACTGGCAAAGTCAGCACTATATTTGTCTTTAGTAAATCAAACCATAGAGTAGACATAACATTGTACAAAGGTCCCTCTCTCTCTTTGATGAGAAAAGTTCCCATTATAATATTAGGCAGATGCAGTTTGTTCTCCATCCAGTAGGTGGTGCTGTGCCACTGTACAGATGGAGGGGGGATTCGGGGGGAAAGTTCTTCCTTTGCAGACTCCTTTGGTGTCTCAGATGGAACAGCTGGTCTCTGGTGACCTTCAGTGGCTCCCATCACCCATGTGCACCCAACCTCAGGCATTGCAGCAGCTAATTTAACTACCCCCAATAACTAATCTCTACATTTCTTAAAAGGAGTAAGTAAACTTGTAAAAGTGTGAAGGTCACCTCACAAATTACTAAGGAAAATACTGCAATAATAACAAAAAATATGTGCTCCCTGAAAATACAATATATATTACAGCTTGCGGACCGCCCCACGAACATTTATTGCTGCAGGGCGGCACTGGATCATGTATCTCTTACGCGATCAGCACTTTTTGGGTAAGGCACGCACCCGCTGCCAAGGCTTGCTGTGATTTCTTACAGCACAAGCCGATCAGCAGGTCCCGGCCAATGATAGATTACCGGGGACCCGCTGATTGGCTCCGCCATTCACGGAAGAGAGCTTTGTGTAGTGAACACTGACAGATGATCTTGCTGTTTTTTTATGCCCTGTAAAGCAGGGCGGGGGGGGGGGGGGGGGGACAGAAAGTTAGTAAAAGTAGCACATATTACACACATTACACATTGTTAGGCACTCAGTATTAGCGCTGATCACAATCAAAAATGTTATAGTCTGCACATCCAGCTTTTATCCGACAAAATTTTACTTCCGATTTTCATATCGTGTGTACAGGCCTTTGCAGAAAACCTTTTGGAAAGAAGTGCGTGGGCTGCCACAGCTAACCTTGCCTTCAAGAAATGAGTTTGCTAGTTGCTTGGCTGTGATGCTGATCCAGTGGCCTCAATACATTGATTAACTGACTTGGAACAGGTATGGGGATTCACAGTTTGGATTTAAATCTTTATTTACTATATACTTATTATGGGTCAGTGACTAAAACAAAGACAGCCCGGAAACGTGCTTTTTCAGATGGTCGACAAAGTCAGTCTGTATACTTCTCTGAGTTTAGGTTTCCTTTAAATTTCTTTGTTTTCTTACATAAACCAACAAAAGTTAGGGAGATGGGAGCGTGTCAATCACAGATTACCATAGTGCAGCAGGAAGAATACAGCAATAAACACAATTAGAAATGACAATATATAGTAATAAATTCAGTGTTCAGCAGTGGAATAGAAAACCAGTACTCCTGAATATTGAAGATATATTTAATAAATAATAATAATATATATTGAAGATATATAATGTCAGATATTATCTTAGTATAGAAACAGATGTAAGAGACAGGAACCAATTGGCCTACTAGCATGTCTTTGGAGTGTGGCAAGAAACCAGAGTACCCAGGGGGAAACCCACACAGGCACAGGGAGAACATGTAAACTCCAGGCAGGTAGTGTCATGGTTGGGATTCGAACCAGCGACCCTTTTGCTGCTAGGCGAACGTGCTAACCACTACCAGTGGTGACTGGTGTTCTTTTTTTTTTTTGTGCTGCCGTGATCCATTTTCTTGTTAGAGGGCTACCTACGTTATCCATGGCCTCACTGCATGGGTGAATGTAGCCAACCTCTCTTGTTCACTCCTGAGATAGACTATGGACAATGTGGTAAGCTCTTCACCAATCATTCAGATTATTGCATTAGTCATTTTTAATGCCAATATAAAGGAAAAGTAACAACTGAAAAATCCCCAAGCATTTGTTTTTTTGCTTTAGAAGGTTGGGAGGTATGGATAGCTCCGTGAGTTGCAGCCATACATTTTTTTCTTGTTTCAATATTTTTTATTGAGTTATTAAAAGTAAGCGTTACAGAAGATTTCACAATAACAATACCTATTGTGATAGTAGAACAAATTAAATCAAAAAACATTTTCCGTTCACATAATAAATTCCATCTACTCCACATTGCTTATGAATACATAATGGATAAATAACTCTTGCCCTTATAGAGGTAATAAACTCTGCTGTTTAAACAGATACAAGTCTGATCTGAAGGGATCGTCGGACGAGGGAGCCCACACCTAGACACCCCTATGGGAACACGCTGTGTTTGGAGAGGGGGTGAGCCCCCCCAATTCCGCTTCTCCCGCACCATTAACGCAAGTACACTTAATGTTAAACAACAAATAAAAAAAAGGAAACATAGATGTTGCTTGTAGGTATCTAAGTGGTTAAGCAAGATAAAGGGATTGCCAAGTGGACCAATCGGTTTCAAATTTAGAAGTGTTACCATGTCTATTCGCCAGAATTCTTTCATATTCAGCTATTATATTTAGTTTGGATATTATATCCCTTACCTTAGGGATGACTGAGGATTTCCATCTGTACATAATTGCAGAGCATGCTGCCATAAGTATATTGGTTGTTATAAGTCTAACAGCAGTAGGAAGATTTGACACATTCACACTGAGAATGGCCTGTTCTATATTCGGTTTAACATAAACACCCGTCACCTTTGAGATTAGTTTGAAAATTTCTGCCCAGACCTTCCCCAACTCTTTTTCCCATTTTAGTAATGGTGTATACTTAGTAAATACATCCTTAGAGTTCAGTGCATTGTAGATTAGTGTTATACCTTTCAATGTGGGGTTACAAGATTGGATAAAGTTCCATGCTTTTTCCATTAATTTGGTACTCTGATAAAAGGAGGCTATCTGTGTGTAAGTGAGAAATTCCATATCCGTAATTTCTTGGTATTTATGTTGTATGGCTGTAAAGGGCAGTAATTTATTTCCCCTTATTATATCTGTTAAGTTCCGAATACCGTTCTCTATCCATGTATTCAATCTGAGGTTGGGAATCATCCACCAAAGAAATTCGAGAGGCATGGGAATCCTAGTGGTGGGGTATTCTTCAATTCCTTTTGGGCTTAGAGCAGGCCTGGACTGCAGCTTGTATGGTAGGGTGATTTGTTAAATTTTGTGTAAACTGGTGGCCATTAAAAGGGAGAGTGGGGATTTGTTGTTTAACCACATATGTTCTATTTGACACCAGGGTTTTATGATGGGTTTCTGGAACCAACTTTTGAGTTGGTCTATAACCACTGCTATATAGTCGTCTTTTAGCACCGGTAGGCCCATACCCCCAACAGATTTGTGCCTATTCTGTATGATGGGAGAACATCTCCCCGCCCACACAAATTTCGATAGTTGCTTCTGCATTGTTGTGAAGAAAGATGCGGTTATAGGTATAGGTAAAGCTCTAAAATAGTAAATCAGTTTTGGTAGTAGCAATATTTTATATGCCGCCAGATGCCCTGACCAGGTTAAGTAATGTTTTTGGATTCTAGAAATTTCCTGTTAAAAGGTGTTGATGAGTGGTAAGTAGTTAGCGTGGTATAGTCTCGAGAGTTGAGATGTTAATTTTATTCCTAGATAGGTGATGGAGTCATTTGTCCAGGGGTATGGAAAGTTCCTTTTCAGGTTTAGTCCATGGCTATTCCCAATATGTTGGATTTAGTAGCGTTAACTTTGTAGAGGGATACTTTACCGAACGTCTGCAATATATCGTGAGCTGTGGGTAGTGACTTGGTCGGGTTAGATAGGGATAGAATAACGTCATCAGCAAACAAGGATATTTTGTGCTGATATTTGTGGGTTGTAATGCCTCGAATGTTCGGGTCAGATCTTATTTTTTCTGCAAGGGGTTCCATAATGAGTGCAAAAATTAGAGGGGACAAGGGACACCCCCGTCTGGTCCCATTCGTTATTCGGAATGTTTTAGAGAACATTCCTTCTGTAAAGACAAATGCTGAGGGGGATGAATACAATGCCATTATCGCTTTTTGTATTGGGCCGGACAATCCAACTTTTCCAAAACTTTGCAGAGATACCCCTAGTGCACCCTGTCAAAAGCCTTCTCTGCATCCAATGTAAGAAGCAGAGAAGGCTCTCCTTTCCCCTCCATTAAGTGGAGAAGATTAACCATTCTTCTGGTGACATCTGTGGCTTGGCAGCCCATCACAAATCCCACTTGGTCATAATTGATCAGTTTAGGCAGTAATATCATTAGTCTATGTGCTATTAATTTGGCATACAATTTCACATCCACATTTAATAATGAAATTGGTCCGAAATGTTGCGGAAGGTTGGGTTCTTTGCCTGATTCAGGGAGAGTAAGGATAGTGACCATCAACATTTCTCGAGGGAAACTTGCTTTATCCCTTGCTGCTTCAAAAATTCGGTGTAGGTGCAGTATTAGAAAGTGACTAAACAGTTGATAATATTCAGAGGAATATCCGTCAGGCCCTGGAGATTTGTTGTGGGGAAGGTTTTTAATTGCTGTTTCTTGTACTGTGAAGGGTTGGTTCAGAAAGTGTAGGTCAGTTTGAGATACTGTAGGTAAATTCACTGAGGCTAGAAATTTTGAGATGATATCCTCATTAGGTTGGTAGGTGTTAGGGTCATTATTCAGGTTATAAAGTTCCTCGTAGTAGTCACTAAATGCATCTGCGATTTCTTTGGGATTTGTGACTTAACTTGGTTTTGGGATTCACAATATATAGGATTTTTTGTTTAGCGATTTTTTTCTTTTAGTTGGCTTGCTTCCCTGCTTTGTTTCCACACCTATATGATTGGGCCTTCAGGGAACGCATCTGGTAGTCATGTTGGGCCACCAGGTGGGTTCATAGATTCTGTCTAGTTAGGAATAGAGTTTCCCTAGTATTTTGTGTAGTATTTTGTTTATTGGCGAATTTCAGTTAATAATTCATTGAGCCACTCTGAGCGTTGTTTTTTAACCTTTGCACTTAGCTGTATGAGCAAACCTCTTATATATACTTTGTGCGTATTCCATAGCGTGAAGGGATCATCGGCCAATGGGGCATTGATATTGAAAAATTCTGTAAGTGCTTTGCCTATTTGGTCCAAGTGGATTGGTTGTGATAGAGTGTAAATGTCGTTGCGCCATCTATTTGCCCTGGTTGTGGTACGATGATCCCCCACAGTGGTGGAAATTGGTGCGTGGTCTGACCACCTAATACAATGAATTTCGGACTTAACAACCTGCTGCAAAATAAATTTGTCAGTTAGGAACAAGTCTATGCGAGAGTAAGTGTGGTGAACATTAGAGAAGAATGTAAAATCCCTCTCTGACAAGTGCTGACATCTCCATACATCATATAATCCTGATGAGATAAAGCTGTCCAGAGTTGCTCTACGCTGTTGGAGTCTAGTTTGGCTGGAAAGGTCCAAGTCTTTATCAAGTACTGCATTGAAATCACCACATATAATTACATTTCCCTGCTTCATAGTAGATACTTTCTTCCAGATTTTTTTCAGAAAGGTCAGTTGTTTTGTGTTGGGAAGATATATATTAACCAATGTATATATGGAGTTGTTGATTTCCCATACAAGGATTATGTATCTGCCTTTGTCATCCAGGAAAGGCTCCAACTTTTTAAATTGGACAGAGTCCTTGATGGCAATTGCCACTCCCCTTTTTTTGGATGTGCCATTGGCCTTAAAGATATGGGGGTATTTGCGATGTTGGAAAGAAGGAGGCCTGTGAGAAATAAAGTGGGTCTCTTGGAAGCATATAATATCGATTTGAAGTCTGTTTCGGCTCTTTCCATGTCATTTGCCATTTGAAAGGGCTGTTCAGACCCTTAACATTAAGTGAAGAAATGTTAAACGGCATGTTGTAATATTTGGAATGTCAGACTAATGTATGAGAGGCGGGGTGTTAATGTTGGGTTGGATGGATCTGGAACAAGGTGGAGCTCATATTACTCTAACAATACAACTGTAACCAGAAAGCTAATTAACATGAGCTAGTTTACTAAATCATTTACCCAGACTAGGTGACCAAGAGACATGACCTTTAGGACAGACTTGTGGTCACCGAGCTTCACACATAAGTATAAACACAGGACACCTTATCATAATAGCAGGAGCTAATTACAATTAACAATACAAACAGTGATCCCCCCCCCCCTCCTTAGCCTAGTAGTAGGCAACAAACTATAGTAGGAGTAGACAGCCCGGCTCCTACCCAGTTCTAGAGGCCAATGTTATCAGCTCTCTCAACTAACATGTTGAGTTCAGAATCAAACAAACCAAGAATAGTCTTAACATATATCCTGGGAGATATTGTGAATTAATATTACTGTCCCATTTGAAGTAATACAATCATATTCTCAGGGTTCATTCTCTTCTTGGTCACCCTGCGCCCAAAAGTGACTCCCATCACAGCGGGTAAGACGGCTTGTGAGGATTGCTTCAAAGAAGCGATGAAAAGCCAGGAACACGAGCTGGTATTATTAATGAAACAGGCATTTGAGGAAACACTGAAGTCGTTTGTTTGTTTTAAACTGCTCCAGTTCCTTTTACCTCTCACTCCCTATCGCCTCAAATACCTCCGGCTGCTCAGGGGAACCCAGAAGCACAAGTGCCTTTGGCTTCAGATATATTTTCTGCAGAAGAAGAGGATACCCAGTATGATGGATTAGACTTCACATTAGTCCAACCTTTTGTGAAGGAGATTAGGCAGGCCCTGCTGTGGGAAGATGCGGCAGAAGAACTGCAGAAAAAGCAAAAGGAAGTACTTCACAAACATGAGGAGGGAAGCAGTGAATTTTCCCTTCATGGAAGAGATCCAGGAGGTGATCTATGATGAAGCAATCAGATAAAAAAATTGCATTCAAGAATTGGTTTGCAAAGCTGTATCCTTTTAAACCGGAGAAGGTGAAGGTTCTGAAGTGCCGGTAGTAGACATGGCACTCCGGTAGTAGACATGGCACTCATGCGCCTCGCCAGACACGTAACCCTGCCACTGGATGACGCAGTATCCTTCAAGGACGTACTGGATAGGATAGTGGATCTTAAAAAGATCTACACACTGGCTGGTGGGGCATGTAGGCTGTCAATGGAATTGGCCGCCATTTCTAAGGCCATGGAGGCCTGAATTCAGAAATCCGAAGGGGCGGTGGAGAATGACCTGGGCAAGGCTGAGGTCCTGGCCTTGTTAGCAAATTTGAAGCTAACAGCTTCTTTTATGGTCGAGGCATCCATTGACTTGATCAAGATTCTGCCGAAAGTTATGCTAGATGCTGTAACTGCCAGAAGAGCAGGGATGGTGTAAGATTTCATTTGAGGGTCACTCCTTGTTTGGAAATAAATTAGACACAGCTATCGCAAAGGCAACTAGTACATAAAAGGATAAAAATGCATAGGTGTGAATCCAGCCTAACAGTGCTCAGAAGGGCCTGAGGGCTTCTGGTAGAGTGATCGCCTCGTGGCTAGGCAAGGCTATATCGTTGGCCTACAAAACGAAGGGGTTGCCTGTGCCTGAGGGGGTTACAGCGCATTCCACTAGAGGAGTCTCAACCTCCTGGGCAGCGGCGGGACAAGCGTCCTTGAAAACGATTTGCAATGCAGCCACATGGACGTCCATACATACCTTCACGGCGCACTATTGCATAGAGCCGGCGGCTCTGACTACTGTAGATTTTGGCAAGAGTGTTCTGTCTTCCGCCTTGAGTGTAGAATTTTCAAGGATTACCCTCCCGTGTGTGGCTAGTTAATTCCCAGCTGTGCTGACACGAAGCCGCCAGGAAAACGGAAAATTGAATTCAAATACTTACCATAATTTTCCTTTCCCGACAAGCTCCATGGCAGCACAATGCCTGCCCAGTTAAGTAGTACAAGTTACGGAACGTTATGGAATGCTGAGGCTGAGGTGAGCTAAACATTTACAGTTAAGATTACATAGGGGGTGGGTGGGGCCTCACCCATCTGTGCTGCCATGGAGCCCGTCAGGAAAGAGAAATTACGGTAAGTATTTGAATTAAATTTTCAGTTTTTTTCCTCCATACTTTCGTTTGGAACAAGCAGTGGATATTAGTTGCAGTCATGTGCACTGCTCTATGCACACTACAAATGCCATAGTCCAGCCCTCAAATTTTCCACTCGCATTTTGCAAGTGGAAAATGATGGCTGGCAAGCGGGGGGCGAGCACCACGGACAGGCGGGGTTGAATGGAGGCCGTTCTCCCAGCGATCGCTCAGGGGAAGAGAGAGGAGAGCAGGAGGCCAGATTATCAGAGAGTGAGGAACTTCGCTGTAACAGCTTTCATTTGAATTGCCGTGTGTTACCGCTCGCCGTCACATACAGCCGCGCCTCCTGGCCCATGCACTTTGATAGACAAATCACCAGTTCAGTGCCAGGACGTGTATCAAATTACCTGGGCCAGGAGGCAGGGCTGTATGTGACGGTGAGTGGCGGGAACACACGGCAATTCAAATGAAAGCTGTTACAGTGATGTTCCCCACTCTCTGATAATCCAGCTGTCAATCCTCTTCCTCTCCTCTTTTCCCCTGCACAGGTAGGCTGCATTGTTGGGCACAGGTAGGTTGCAATGTTGGGCACAGGTAAGGCGGCATTGATGGGCACAGGTAGGGTGCATTGCTGGGCACAGGTAGGCTGCATTGTTGGGCACAGGTAAGGCGGCATTGATGGGCACAGGTGACGCTGAATTGTTGGGCACAGGTGAGGCTGCACTGATGGGCACTGATAAAGTTGTTGTTAATATTTTTTTTTGTAACTTAAATCTGCATAAGACATTTAAGTGTCATTTCATGAGATAATTTATGAGGGCGTGTTTAGGGGTGCGGCAGGGTAGGGGTTGGGTGGGGAAACTGGTGGCGAGTAACCCTTAAGGCCTGGCTAGTAGCTCAGTGATGGCAGGGCTTGAAATTTTGAGCCCTGCCAAAATAAAAATGCATTTATAGAGATCTTTACACCAGAGCAAAAAGAGGGACATTTGAAGAGAAAATTTGGACATAGGGATTTGCTTCCAAAAGCGAGACAGTCCATCCAAACGAGGGACATTCAGGAGCTATCACTGTGATGTTGCTGTGAACAATGAAATGTTTTCCTACGGAGTCCAACTCCTGACCCCTCCACCACCACCAACCATGTTATGTCATTTTTAGTTTTACAAAACCAGATTATCCTGTTGGAGATATTAATGTGTTCTTTATATGGAGAGCTGCCATTCAGCTGTACAGATTGCCAATTGAGAACCTGCAGAGAAAGAGAATGTGTGAATTGAAGGATAATTGAGCTCTGGGGAAAAGTATTACTTTTGTTAACAGCCGCTGGACAATCCTTACCCTAATTTTGTTTTTATTGCCAGCTTTTTTTTACACCTTCCCAAACATGACAAAATAAAGAAAATACTATATAAAATAGAAAAGTAAACTAGATGTGTTTTGATTCTGCCTCCTCTGTTCCTTTTTCTCTAGCCCACCAATGCTTTTTGCTCATCTAGGCCAATTCTCACCTGTGTACACTAAATTTATAGAGGAGCGTCCATTAAATATTCCAGGGATAGCCCTTATAGAGGCAATTTCTCTTCTCAAATCACTTGATTCCCCCATCCACACTAAACAGCCTAAATAGGCAAATGTACAGTGCCGGCTATTGTACTCTGATAGCAGTCACTAGTGGCTATCAGTAAGGCTCAAACAGTCCTTCCATCTGATTGGAGGCAAACGCTGTTCGGCCAAGTCCAAGACACCTTCAATCAAAGTTGATTGGAAAATAGACTTTTGTCGAGCTGGGTGGTGCCCACGGAATCCACCAGTGGGGCTGGTGTTTTTTTTGGGGGGGGGCAGCATACAACCACCTCAACCACCCCCACAGTGCTCTGTGTCCCAAACCCACCCTTTTTTGAAGGCTTTTATAGCCTCTGGCTCTAATCAAGTGCTTCAAACCCCCCCCCCCCCCCCTGGAATCCATGGTTCAGCACCCTATATGTAGATCAGAGGGCCGGACGCATGGATGGGGGGGGGCGACTGAGCGCCCCTAATACACGGGCCGCCACTGTGATCCACACAATTGATTTCATACAGTTCCGAAGGAATCGCCCAAAATTCGATCCCTGAATGGCCAGCCTAAGGCACAGCTAAAAAAAAAATGTCTGAGAAGGAAAAGAAGCACAACTAGACTCCTAGAACAAAGTGGGGCTGATTTACTAAAACTGGAGAGTGCAAAATCTGGTGCAGCTGTGCATAAAAACCAATCGGCTTCCATTTTTTTTTTTTTTTAACAAGCTGAAGTAAAAAATTGATTGGTGCACAGCTGCACCAGATTTTGTTCTCTCCAGTTTTATTAAATCAACCCCAGTATGTAGGAAAAAGGAAACCATCCTGTCACGCTCTAAGCTATGAATGTAGACCATGAAGAATTAAAAGTTAAAAAAAATGATTGGGTAAACCCACATCTGCTTTTTTATCTCTACTTAGCCATTTTTCTGGTGATTTTAATGTACCCAATGCAATAACTAATGCCGCGTACACACGAGCGGACTTTTCGACAGCAAAGGTCCGACGGAACAAATCCGTCAGACAATTCGATCGCGTGTGGGCTCCATCGTACCTTTGCTGTCCAAAAATCTGACGGACTTTAGAAATAGAACATGTTTCAAATTTTTTTGCTGGAACTCCGCCGGACCCAGTTCCTGTCGAGAAATCCACTCGTGTGTATGCTAGTACGACGGACAAAAACCGACGCTAGGGCAGCTATTGGCTACTGGCTATGAACTTTCTTATTCTAGTCCGGTCGTACGTCATCACATTCGAATCCATAAGACTTTGGTGTGATTGTGTGTGGCCAAGTCCAGTCATTCGGAAAGTCCGTCGGAACTCCGCCGAAAGTCCATCGGGAAGACCGTCGGACCTAGTCCGTCGAAAAGTCCACTCATGTGTACACGGCATTAGAGATTGGTTGAAAAGGTTTATGTATTATAGTAATTTGTAGATAATTATTACATTTTTATAGTCTATACATTAGACCAAAAAAAGAGGGACAACTGAGAAGGAAAGAGAGACAGTGGGATATGGTCCAAATGATGGATAAACCCTAGAACAAAGGACCCAGGTCTCAGATACACAAATCCTGTATAAAGGATATGCAACATACAATAGGTAGTAAATATTACATATAAAATATCAGTAAAATGACAAGGAAAATCAGTTTATAGGATTTAATACAATCGCCAGCATGTGTTTTGATGCAGTGAAACACGATGAAGTTAACCTTTAGCTCAGTATCCTAACGCTACATTATAATAATACTAATAAGATTATGTTCACAAAATGAAAGCAGAATACCCTTTTTAATATTGTTATTTAAAAGAAAAGATTGCACTTCATTCCTTTTCATCCATGTAGAGATTTCTCATTAATGGTTTCTGTTTAAAAAAATATAAACCTGTAATAGCAGTCATAAGTGTCTACTGACTGCTCTTTAAATACACTTCCAGAGTGTAGTGACCTCATAATCCCATCAAGCATCCCTCCTATGGTTTATAGGTCAAATCACACTTGGATGTGCGAAAAATAATCTATGCAACATGCTTAAGAAGTCATTAATTACTCTGTTAACTAGAGGAAAGGCAATGAAGTGCTCTATTCACGTATACAAAAAAAAAAAAGCAGCTTTGGCATACATGACTGTGTCTTGTTCAAGAAAGTTGACTGGCCTTTGTGACCTTGGTTGTAAGACTGTAGGAGATGTTGTGAAATTCCAGTCATTACTATAGGAGTTTATGGCAGATAAGGAATATCACGCAAAAGGTTTACCATTTTGCTTCATACCGATAAAAATCAAGCTGTGAGACCAAAAGCAGTAATAAAGCCAAAAGCAAACATTTATTATATAATCACATTAAAGCTAACTAATTCATAGATGACTGCATTCATTTTTTAGACTTTCTTTCTTCTATTTTCAACTGGTGGTCCAGACAGCAGGTCTGTTTTTTTTTTTCAAAAGCAAATATTTATTTTAATTTTTTTTTTTTTTTTTTATTTTTTTTTTTTTTTTTTTTTTTTTTTTTTTTTATTTTAATTTTTTTAATTTATTTTTTTTATATTTTTTTTGTATTTTTTTTTAATTAGTTTAATTATTTTTTTTTTTTTTTATATTTTTTTATTTTTTTTTTTTTTTATTAAAAATCAATAATTTATTTTTTTTTTTTTTTTTTTATTTTCTTTTTTTGTTTATTTATAATATTTTTTTTTTTTTTTCAAAAGCACAAGCTCTGTAAAACCTTTATCGCAAAAGGAAGAAAAAAATGTTTGCTAGAACTGATTATAAATTGTGAGCTAGAGTTTGGCTTAAAGGATCACTAAAGATAAATTTTTTAGTTTTTTTAAAATAACAAACATGTTATACTTACCTCCACTGTGCAACTCGTCAACCGAACCGGTCTTCTGGGGTCCCTCAGCGGCTGTCTTGGCCCCCCCCCACAAGGACTCAACACCTTCATGTGAGCTCCCTCACATGGTGAGGAGTGCTTGCGGGCACACTCCCGTGATACAGCCGGCGGCCATAGCCGCTCACTGTATCACTCCCCCTGGCGCGCCGCGTCATTGGATGTGATTGACAGCAGCGCGAGCCCATGGCTGCCCTGCTTTCAATCCATCCACTGTAACCAATCGGTAACCAATCGGGGGCGGGCGCGGGACTTTCGAGGGGTCAGGTAAGTAAAACTGGGGGGGCCGGTATTGTCGGATGTTTTTTCACCTTAATGCATAGAATGCATTAAGGTGAAAAAACTTTTACCTTTACAACCCCTTTAAATTTGTTATTGTGTTTAAAGTGATACTAAACGCACACTGTTTAATTTACATTATTCCTTCTATTTCCATATGTGGATGATGGCACTGTGATTATTTTAATAAAAAAAAAAAAACTAAATCTAAGTACCTTTTTTTCTCTTATCGATATACAGCTGTCGCATAAAACAGATCAGGCAGAGTTCAGAGAGTAGTCGATATCTAATCCAAGGTCATAAACAGGAGACTCCAAACTGTAGAACAGGACAGACAGACAGAGCCCTTGCACGTATTACACACACTATCACAAGCAGGAGATTGCAGGATTGGCTGGCTTAAAGGATAAGTTCACCTTTAAGAAAAAAATAATAAATGCAAGTTTTTTTGCAGGTGATTCAGGTCTCCTTCAGACCTGACAGTGTATCTGTATGCCCCTACATCACACATGGGCAGGCAGATACAATCTGACAGGAGGCTCAGTTGGCTTAGACTGGACCAGAATAACTGGTGCAGAGGCAGACTGGACCACAATGGCAGGTGTAAAGGCAGCAGAACTTGAGGACAAGTTAGCCAAGAGCATTTAGGGACAGACAAAGGTAGGAGTAATCCAGAGGGCTTGACTTTTGAGGACTTAGAGCTAGCCAGGGGCGTTTCTAGGTCTGCAAAAGATCTAAGGGGTAGATCCGATAGCAGTGGTCACCAACCTTTTTGCAGGCCGGAGGGGGGGGGGGCACACCGGTGGTAAGCAACTTTTCACGGGCAAAGGCTGGTGTTGGCATTTCAATCACCATGGCACCATGGTTGATATGGTGTCAGGGTGATCGAGGCGCATTGTTTCTATTGTCACATTCTAATATATAATGAAGTGGTTCAACTTACCATAATGCAGAATCAGTGGGAGCCCTGGGCGTGTCATTTCCTGCCACCAGATGCAGCTTTCTAACTTGCCACCGTCACCTGCCACTAGATGTGGATGGTCACTTGCCATATCGCCTGCCACCAGATGTGGATTGTCACTAGCCACATCACCTGCCACCATTTGCAGATTGCCACATCACCTGTCACCATTTACAGATTGTCACTTGCCACGTCACCTGCCATCATTTGCAGATTGTCACTTGCCACGTCACTTGTCATGTCACCTGCCACCATTTGCAGATTGTCACTTGCCACCATTTGCAAATTGTCACTTCCCACCATTTGCAGATTGTCACTTGCCACGTCACCTGCCACCTGATGCAGATTGTCACTTGCCATGTCACCTGCCACCATTTGCAGACTGTCACTTGCCACGTCACCTGCCACCATTAGCAGATTGTCACTTGCCACGTCACCTGCCACTAGATGTGGATTGTCACTTGCCATGCCAGCCAGTGCCACCAAATGTGCATTGTCGCTGAATTGGTAGCAGGCTGGCAGCACTGGTCCATTTAGTGAGGGCAGGAGAGCGGAGATGCAGGGCGGGCAGTGAGAGATGATGTGATCTCTCTGCTCCCCTCCACACCTCCGACATTTAAGAGGCCCGCACTGTGAGGGCAGAAGAGTGCTGTTTGGCGGGCAGTGAGAGATGATGTCATCTCTCTGCTCCCCCCGGCACATTGCGGTGAGATGGAGTGGGCAAAGAAAGATGATGTCATCTCTGCTCATCCGCTCGCTCGTCTCTCTCCTACACCTCTAATGCTGGCCGCAGCCATGACCCGCTGGTTTGGCAGGGACACAAAAGACTCAGGGCTATGGGCTCCAGATTCAGGGCTCCAGCCTCAATAGTCAGCCCCTGGCGACACCTATGGAGCTAGCACAGGTTTTGCAAGCTTTTACATAGGAACAGGAGTCTTGAAGAGGGACAAAAAAGCCTTAGAGAAACCAAGAAAATATTTTAGTAATCCCTGGGTGCCTGGCAGTCTTAGAATAATGTGTTTCTGAAAGCACTTTAAGCCTAAGGTGGAGGGGAAGAAACAGCTTTCCAGGGGGTAGATTGGGCAGAGCACTAGACGGAGCCTTTAAAATAGATTCCAAAATGTCAGAGGAAAGGGCCCCCAATACTTGTGCTGGAGGTAAGATATTTTGAAACTTAAAGCAAGTTTCCAAACAGGGCTCAAAGCTGCGAGACAGCAGGTAAGTTTGGCCTCTAGGAGGAAAAGATTCAGACTCTGACAATTAGCTGGAGAGGTGGCCTGTAGAGGATTCAATCAACTTGTCAGTGTCTTTAGCTACAACAGAGTCATACAAAAGCAAATGGTTATGCAAATTGGAGTCACACTTGGAAAAGTTGTCATGATCAAAATCCGAATAGGACTGTAATAAAGGCACATGACTGGTACTGGCCACAAAAGAGTTACAAATGGGCAACTGGTCAGCAGTAGTTCTGGATGCAGGTCTGGTACCAGAACTTAATCTCCCCTTTAGCTCAATCTATGTGTGGGTTATAAATCTTAAGCTAAGATAAGGGGATAGGCAGGATAGGTTATCAAGTAGAAGCTGATTGCCTCCCTATGGAATTCCCCAATGGTTAAAGTAATCTGTATAGTGCACAAGGTGACCAGGCCCATGGACAAAAAGTTAAGACTAAAAAGGGTTTGTGCACATTTGTCAAAGGAATCTGTAGACAGAATGCTAGGTCCCTTTCAATGAAATTGCTAGCGGCATCAGAATCTATGAAAGCAGAGAGGTGATGAGAAACTGTGGCAGAACTAATTTGTACAAGAACAAATAGGTTATCTTGGACCAGTCACTGTATAGCATACCTCCCAACATTTAGAGATGGGAATGAGGGCCACCTACTAACAAACGTATGTAGGCATAGGACACGCCCCCTGCCACACCCCCTTAAAGGAGGATTAACCAAAAAAAGGTTAATTAAATCCACAAGGACTTTTTTTTACCACTACTATTCCTTTATATTGGCTTTTAAAATGTACAAATGCAGCAATTTAGAAATGTAATGAAAGGTTTAGCACTGGGAAACACTTTTTGAAAGATAAAAAGTGCATTTTATATACAACTATATGGATCAGACCAAAATGAGGGGGAAAGAGGGACAGAGGGACATTGCTCCAAATCAGGGACAGTCCCTCGAAAATCAGGGACAGTTGGGAGCTATGGTATAGTGTAAAGAAGCAGACCCCACCCACACTAGACTGCTGGCGTCAAAGAGGCCGTGGTTTCCAAAATATAATATGTTAAACACTAACATTTCCCCCTAGACTGGAAATGCTGCTGTCTGCTGTGCCTCCCATGCTGATGTCTGAATAATACAGAAGGTGTGTTACTGGCCAGATCACCAGGTTAAAACAGAGGGAGAAAAACCTAAAAAAAGAAAACAAAATGCAAATGCAAAAGAACACTATTGCATATTAAGGATGAGCCCGGTGTTCGATTCGAACCCATGTTCGAATCGAGCACCGGGTGTTCGCTCGCTCGGCGAGCCCAGAACTATTGGGGCCGCTCGCATCAAATTCGTGTGATGCGAGCGGCCCCGCAATGCATTGCGGCCCGCGCAGTGCAATGCTGGCTGATGATTGGCCAAGCATGCACTGTGACCCCGCATGCTTGGCCAATCACAGCGCCGGCAGCGAGGAGAGCCATAATTGGCTACAGGCAGGATGCCTGTAGCCAATTATAGCTCAGGGGCTTTAATACACGCCCCACGGTATAAGAGGCCGCGGCGGCGGCGGCCTCGCATATTATGTTTCACTCACAGTGTCAGCGTGCTGCTGACTGCTGACAACAATATGTGCTTTATTTCTGGGGATATGTGTGTGCATGCTGTTAGAACAGCATTGCAGTATCACATCTGGGGGGTGTCTATAGGTAGCCTGTGAAGGAGGGCAGGTTTCCTGTGCTTAGAACTTTCCCTGCAAAAAAGTGTCATTTTTGCAGGAAGAAAGCTATTTAAATCACTCGCGGCTAATGAATTGATGGCTCCTGTAACACAGAGAGCTGTCATTCATTAATAAAAAACAAAAAAAAAAGCGTAGGGGTCCCCCCAAATTCAATAACCAGGCCCTTCAGGTCTGGGATGGATATTAAGGGGGATCCCAGCCAAAAAAAAAAAAAAAAATGGCGTAGGGTCCCCCTCAAAATCCATACCAGACCCTTGAGGTCTGGTATGGATTTTAAGGGGAACCCTAGCCAAAAAAAATGGCGTGGGGTCCCCCTCAAAATCCATACCAGACCCTTATCCGAGCACGCAACCTGGCAGGCCGCAGGAAAAGAGGGGGGGACGAGAGCGGCCCCCCCTCTCGCCTGAACCGTACCAGGCCACATGCCCTCAACATTGGGAGGATGCTTTGGGGGTCTAAGACCCCTAAAGCACCTTGTCCCCATGTTGATTAGGACAAGGGCCTCTTCCCCACAACCCTGGCCGGTGGTTGTGGGGGTCTGCGGGCGGGGGGCTTATCGGAATCTGGAAGCCCCCTTTAACAAGGGGACCCCCAGATCCCGGCCCCCCCCCCTGTGTGAAATGGTAAGGGGGTACAAAAGTACCCCTACCATTTCACCAAAAAAGTGGCAAAAATGGTAAAAATGACAGGAGACAGTCTTTGACAATTCCTTTATTAAAATCTTCTTTCTTCTTTCTTCATCCTTCGGATTCTTCATCTTCTCCTTCCTTCATCTTCTTCCATCTTCTTCTTCCATTTTCTTCTTCCTCCGATCCGCTTCTTCTTGCGCTGGTCTTCTCGTCCTTCTCGTCCGGCATCTTCTTCCGTCGGCGTCGGCGTCGGTGTCTCTGTCTCTTCTTGGGCCGCTCCGCGCAATGGGAGGCTCCCACTGTGTGAGGCTCCGCTCCGTCTGACAGGTCTTTTATAATGGAGGGCACCTGGTGACCCCGCCCCCTCTGACGCACAGGGACGTCATGGGGAATTCCATGATGGCTTTCCCCATGACGTCAGAGGGGGGCGGGGTCACCAGGTGCCCTCCGTTTTAAAAGACCTGTCAGATGGAGCGGAGCCTCACACAGCGGGAGCCTCCCATTGCGCGGAGCGGCCCAAGAAGAGACAGAGACACCGACGCCGACGCCGACGGAAGAAGATGCCGGACGAGAAGGACGAGAAGACCAGCGCAAGAAGAAGCGGATCGGAGGAAGAAGAAAATGGAAGAAGAAGATGGAAGAAGATGAAGGAAGGAGAAGATGAAGAATCCGAAGGATGAAGAAAGAAGAAAGAAGATTTTAATAAAGGAATTGTCAAAGACTGTCTCCTGTCATTTTTACCATTTTTGCCACTTTTTTGGTGAAATGGTAGGGGTACTTTTGTACCCCCTTACCATTTCACACAGGGGGGGGGGCCGGGATCTGGGGGTCCCCTTGTTAAAGGGGGCTTCCAGATTCCGATAAGCCCCCCGCCCGCAGACCCCCACAACCACCGGCCAGGGTTGTGGGGAAGAGGCCCTTGTCCTAATCAACATGGGGACAAGGTGCTTTAGGGGTCTTAGACCCCCAAAGCATCCTCCCAATGTTGAGGGCATGTGGCCTGGTACGGTTCAGGCGAGAGGGGGGGCCGCTCTCGTCCCCCCCTCTTTTCCTGCGGCCTGCCAGGTTGCGTGCTCGGATAAGGGTCTGGTATGGATTTTGAGGGGGACCCCACGCCATTTTTTTTGGCTAGGGTTCCCCTTAAAATCCATACCAGACCTCAAGGGTCTGGTATGGATTTTGAGGGGGACCCTACGCCATTTTTTTTTTTTTTTTTTGGCTGGGATCCCCCTTAATATCCATCCCAGACCTGAAGGGCCTGGTTATTGAATTTGGGGGGACCCCTACGCTTTTTTTTTTTTCATTTTTTTTTTTTTTTTATCAATGACTTTTTTTTATGAATGAGTTTCAATGAATCACTGTTCTCTGTGTTACGGGAGCCGTGAATTAACATTAGCCGCGAGTGATTTTAAATAGCTTTTTTACTTTCAAAAATGACACTTTGCGCAGAGACAGTTCTAAACACGGGAAACATGCGCCCCTTTACAGGCATACTATAGACACCCCCCAGGTACGAAATTTAAAGGAATATTACACTTTTATTGTTTCAATTTAAGCATTATTAAAATCACTGCTCCTGAAAAAACGGCCGTTTTTAAAAAAAAATTTTGCATTGATACATGTCCCCTGGGGCAGGACCTGGGTCCCCAAACACTTTTTATGACATTAACATGCATATTAGCCTTTAAAATGAGCACTTTTAATTTCGAACGTTCGCATCCATTATAACTAATAGGGTTCTAAAGCTCGCACGGACTTTAGGTCCGTTCGCGGGTTCTGGTGCGAGCCGAACGGGGGGGTGTTCGGCTCATCCCTATTGCATATATATATATATATATATATATATATATATATATATATATATATATATATATAATATATATATATACACAGTATCTCACAAAAGTGAGTACCCCTAACATTTTTGTAAATATTTTATTATATCTTTTCATGTGACAACACTGAAGAAATGGCACTTTGCTACAATGTAAAGTAGTGAGTGTACAGCTTGTATAACTGTGTAAATTTGCTGTCCCCTCAAAATAACTCAACACTCTAAACCGCTGGCAACAAAAGTGAGTACACCCCTAAATGAAAATGTCTAAATTGGGCACAATTAACCATTTTCCCTCCCCGAAGTCATGTGATTTGTTATGCCGCGTACACACGAAGGGACTTTTCCCGGCGGACCTAAGTCCAGCGGACAATCCGCTGGACTTTCCAGCTGGGTCCGCTGGACTAAAAAGCGAACGGACTTGACCACACACGATCACGCAAAAAGTCCGACGGTTCACGCGATGACGTACAGCACGTACGACGGGACTAGAAAACGAAAAATACTAGAAAAATACTTGCTACTGAGCATGCGTCCTTTTTGGTCCGCCGGACCATACTACACACGGCCGGATTGTCCGCTGGACTGCCAAGTCCAGCGGATAATTTTAAAACAAAACTTAAAACTTTAGTCCGCCGTACTTTGGCCAAAAAAGTCCGCCGGCGCCCACACACGAGGGGATTATCCGCTCGACTTCGGTCCAGCGGATAATCCCGCGGGATAGTCCCTTCGTGTGTACGCGGCATTAGTGTTACAAGGTCTCAGGTGTGAATGGGGAGCAGGTGTGTTAAATGTGGTGTTATTGCTCTTACTCTCTCATACTGGTCACTGGAAGTTCAACAAGGCACTGAGGATTTGAAAAAAATAATTTTTTCTCTACATAAAGATGGCCTAGGCTATAAGAAGATTGCCAAGACCCTAAAACTGAGCTGCAGGACGATGGCCAAGACCATACAGTGGTTTAACAGGACAGGTTCCACTCAAAACAGGCCTCGCCATAGTTGACCAAATAAGTTGAGTGCACATGCTCAGTGTCATATCCAGAGGTTTTCTTTGAGAAATAGATGTATGAGTACTGCCAGCATTGCTGCAGTGGTTGAAGGGGTGGGGGGTCATCCTGTCAGTGCTCAGACCATACGTCGCACACTGCATCAAATTGGTCTGCATGGCTGTCATCCCATAAGGAAGCCTCTTCTAAAGATGAAGAAAGCCCGCAATAATTTGCTGAAGACAAGCAGACTAAGGACATGGATTAATGGAACCATGTCCTGTGGTCTTATTTGGTTCAGATGGTGTCAAGTGTGTGGCAGCAACCAGATGAGGAATACAAAGACAAGTGTGTCATGCCTACAGTCAAGCATGGTGGTGGGAGTGTCATGGTCTGGGGCTGCATGAGGGCTGCCGGAACTGAAGAGCTACAGTTCATTGAGGGAACCATAAATGGCATCATGTACTGTGATATACTGAAGCAGAGCATGATCCCCTCCCTTAGGAGACTGGGCTGCAGGGCAGTATTCCAACATGATAACGACCCCAAACACACCTCCAAGACAACCACTGCCTTACTAAAGAAGCTGAGGGTAAAGGTGATGGACTGGCCAAGCCTGTCTCCAGACCTAAACCCTATTGGGCATCTGTGGGGCATCCTCAAACGGAAGGTGGAGGAGTGCAAGGTCTATAACATCCACCATCTCTGTGATGTCGTCATGTAGAAGAGTAGAAGATGACTCCAGTGGCAACCTGTGAAGCTCTGGTGAACTCCATGCCCAAGAGGGTTAAGGCAGTGCTGGAAAATAATGGTGGCCACACAAAATATTGACACTTTGGGCTCAATTTGGACATTTTCATATAGGGGTTTACTTACTTTTGTTGCCAGCGGTTTAGACATTAATGGCTGTACAGGCATTGAGTTATGTTGAGGGGACAGCAAATTGACACTGTTATACAAGCTGTACACTCACTACTTGTACATTGTAGCAAAGTGTAATTTCTTCAGTGTTGTCACATGAAAGATATAATAAAATATTTACAAAAATGTGAGGGGTGTACCCACATTTGTGAGATACTGTATATATGTATATATATATATATATATATATATATATATATATATATATATATATATATATATATATATATATATATATATATTTTGTACATACACATACACACACACTCTTATAAATTAATATAAACAAACATTTTAAAATGTATTAAAACATGGATGGTGTCAGTAGAGCAATGGATGGTTTCAGTCAGTAGAGCAGTGGACACTGGACACATCAGTAGGACAGTGGATGGTGTCAGTCAGTAGAGCAGTGGACAGTGTCAGTAGGGCAGTGGACTTTGCTAATAGGGCAGGAATTGGTGTCAATAGAGCAGTGGACATGTGAGTAGGGCAGTGGATGGTGTCAGTAGAGCAGTAGACAATGTCAATAGGACGGAGATTGCTGTCAGTAGAGCAATGAATTATGTCAGTAGTTTTTTATTATATATTTTTATTATTTTTTTTACAATTTACATTTTTTCATTATTTTTTTACAATATTTTTTATTTTATTTTTTACAATTTTCTTAGGAGACTTTGGTGAAATATCAAGGGTCTAAAAAGACCGCCGATGTCACATTTTTGAGAAAGAGACTGAGGACAGAGATTTCCTAGACCCTTTCTCTGCAGTCTCAGCTGCACTGGAGAGTGAATGAATAGGAAGCGCTCTGTGCTGAGTAAAGTTTACAAAGTTTTTTCTTTTTAAAAAAAAGTTTACAAAGTTTACTATGCTTCAGTTATGAATGAACACAGTGATTAATTGGTAATGATCATTCTGTGTTCATTCAGAAAAGAAGGGGGCCAGTAAATGACATATTTACCGGCCCCTACCACCGTTCTCCATCCTGAAACATCCCCTGCAGCAACTGGCACCAGGCAACAGCAGGAATCTGTGCCGCACTAGGGGATTAGGGTATGCCCAGGCACACCCCATGTGCGCGCCTATGCAGCCACTACATCTAATGATTGATAAGCTGCAATATAATAAACTTTTGGTTTTGGGTTTTTTACCACTTTAATTACACTACATGAATCCTGGGCTTAATAAATAGGCCACAGATGGTCAGGAATGGATATATATCACATTGTTTTATTCAAACTGCAGAGGCATAGAAATGGATTTCTGACCCTCACTTTTTTTACAAAAGGAAAACGAGAGAGATGCAACTCTTGCTGATAGCCTAGAGGCACTAACTTCTAACAAACACAATCACATGCGCTCATTGTCTTATCACTGCTGTTTCTACATAATCCCATCAAGCATCCCTCCTATGGTTTATAGGTCAAATCACACTTGGATATGTGAAAAATAATCTATGCAACATGCTTAAGAATTTATTAATTACTTTGTTAACTAGGTGAAAGGCAATGAAAAGCTCTATCCACTCACACACACAAAAAAAAAAATCTGCTTTGGCATACATGACTGTCTTGTTGGAAGCAACTTCGCTGCCTTTTGTGGCCACAGTTGTAAGACTGTAGGAGATGGTGTGAAATTCTAGTCATTACTACAGGAGTTTATGCCAGATATGAAAAATCTTCCAAAAGGTTTTCCATTTTGCTTCATACCGATAAAAATCAAGCTGTGAGACTTTATATAACAACGTGGAACCTGAGCTTGATAAATAGGCCCCAGATGGTCAGGAATGGATATATGTCACATTGTTTTACTCAAACTGCAGAGGCTTATAAATAGATTTCTGCCCCTCACTGTCTTACAAAAGTAAAATAAGAAAGATACAACTCTTGCTGATAACCCAGAGGCACTAACTTCTAACAAACACTTATTCACATGCAGCCATCGTCTTATCGCTCATCTACTTTCCTTCTTACTTTTCTAAAACAGTGGTTTTATCAACAGCCTTTAGAATTGTGGATTATTATTATTATTATTATTGTTATATAGGATTTATATAGCGCCAGCAGTTTGCACGGCGCTTTACAACTTTAGGGCAGACCATACAGTTACAATACAATTCAATACAGGAGGAATCGGGGGGCCCCAAAATTCTTTGATGAATCGGTTAACATTACTGTTTAAAGTGTTACTAAACTCAGGAACCCTGAATTCACTATATCTGGTCTCCCACAGTACACATAACATGGAAATGCAATTATTTTAGTAAATATAAACTGCTAAATACCTTATCTCATCAGCAGTATATAGTATACGGTGACCAGACGTCCCCTGGCTGGCCCAACTATGGGGCTGTCTCAGAGGGGGAGTAAGCGCTGCCGGATTATACAGAGCAGGAATCTCCCACTTACTCAGCTGTCAGACGAGGTCCCGCCTCCTGGGCCGGCTCCTATAATGGGCAGCACACTGATGATGTCTATCATAGGAGGCGGGACTTTGTCTGGTGATGGCAGCCATGCCGGGTAAACGGGAGATCCCTGCTCTGTATAATTTGGCTGCTCTCCTATGCACTGGTCAGGATGCATTGATCGACAGAGGTAAGTCTGAGCTGATGGGCACTGAACAGGCTGCAGTGATGGGCACTGAACAGGCTGCAGTGATGGGCACTGAACAGGCTGAGCTGATGGGCAATGAACAGGCTGCATTGATGGGCACTGAACAGGCTGAGCTGATGGGCACTGAACAGACTGTATTGATGGGCACTGAACAGGCTTCATTGACGAGCACTGAACAGACTGCATTGGTGGGCACTGAACAGGCTGAGCTGATGAGCACTGATCAGGATGCATTGATGGGCACTGATCAGGCTGAGCTAATGGGCACAGAACAGGCTGCATTGATGAGCACTGAACAGGTTGCATTGATGAGCACTGAACAGGTTGCATTGATGGGCATTGAACAGGCTGCATTAATAGGCACTGAACTGACTGCATTGATGGGCACTAAACAGGCTGAGCTGATGGGCACTGAACAGGCTGAGCTGATGGGCAATAATGAGGCTGCATTGATGGGTACCGAACTGACTGCATTGATGGGCACTGAACAGGCTGAGCTGATGGGCACTGATGAGGCTGCATTGATGGGCACTGAACAAACTGCATTGATGGGCACTGAACAAGCTGAGCTGATGGGCACTGAACATGCTGCATTGATGGGCACTGAACAGGCTGCATTGATGGGCACTGAACAGGCTGCATTGATGGGCACTGAACAGGCTGCATTGATGGGCACTGAACAGGCTGCATTGATGAGCACTGATGAGACTGCATTTATGGGTACTGAATAGATTGCATTGATGAGCACTGAGCAGGCTGCATTGATGGGCACTGGTCAGACTGAGCTGATGGGCACTGGTCAGGCTCAGCTGATGGGCATTGATCAGGCTGAGCCGTGGGCAGTGAACAGGCTGCATTGATGGACACTGGTCAGGCTGCATTGATGGGCACTGATCAGGCTGAGCTGATGGGAACTGGTGAGGCTGCATTGATGGGCACTGAACAGGTTGCATTGTTGGGCACTGGTGAGGCTGCATTGATGGGCACTAATCAAGCTGCATTGATGGGCACTGATGGGTGATGATGATTTTTCTGAATTTCCGAAATTACGAATTTCCGAAATGACGAATTTCCGAAATGACGAATTTCCGAAATTACGAATTTTCGGATTTTCGAATTTTCGGATTTTCGAATTTCCGAATTTCAAATTTTCGGAAATTTCAGAATTTGGGATTTTCGGATTTTCAGAAATTTCCGAATTTCGAAATTTCGGAAATTTCCGAATTTCGAATTTTCAGAAATCTCCGAATTTCGCGTTTTCGGATTTTCGAAATTTTCGAAATTTTAGGATTTTCAAAATTCCGAAATTCAAAAATTCAAAAATTCGAAAATCTTAAAAAAAGAAAGAAAATCAGTTTAATTCTAAATAATAACTAACTATTAAATTATAGGTATTGGAATTTCCTTTCAAATATGACTGTTAGTGAACGTAACAAATACGAATTTATCGGAAGTTACAAATTATCTGAAATAACAAATGCCGCATCTAAACAAATGGAACGTAACGATCTAATAAATAATAAATAACAATAATAATAATAAAACCTTTTTATTATTATTATTAATTATTTATAATTAATTTGTTCCGTTCCATTTGTTTAGATGCAGCATTTGTTATTTCAGGTAATTCGTAACTTCGGATAAATTTGTACTCATTACGTTCACCAACAGCCAAATTTGAAAGGAAATTCCAATACCTATAATTTAATAGTTAGTTATTATTTCAAATTAACAGATTTTCTTTCTTTTTTTCAGATTTTTTAATTTTCGGACTTTCACGTTTTTGAATTCCCGAATTCTGAAAATCAGGAATTCTGAAAATCAGGAATTCCAAAAATCCGAAAAAGCGTAATTCCGAAAAACCGTAATTCCGAAAATCTAAAAAAGCGGAATTCTGAAAATCCGAAAAAGCGGAATTCTGATAATCCGAAAATTCGCAATTCCGAAAATACGTAAATCTGAAAATTCGGAAATTCAGAAATCCGAAAATCGGAAATTCGGAAATCCGAAAATTGGAAATTCGGAAATCTGAAAATTCGGAAATTCGGAAATCCGAAAATCCTAAATTCGGAAATCCGAAAAATCGAAATTTGAAAAATCACGAAATTTCCAAATTACGAATTTTTGATTTTCTGAAAAAAGCAAAAAAACTAATGAAACGAAAATTAACAAACCAACAAGCAAACTGGGGCCACAGGGGTAAGAAAAAGTTATGGACAGAATCACCCCCAATGTCAATGGAGGGGGGGGACCTTGCAGGGAGATCCCAGGGCCAATTGACTGAAGCGACTCCAGGGCTACCACCGGAGGGTGGGGCCTCAGTAGACCCTGAGCCATCATTAAAAGAGGTGTTGCAGGCAGTTAATTCCTGCAGGGACTCTTTGAGTGAAATGACTGTCCAACTTAAAACAATACAGGAAGAGCTTTCCTATGTTAGGCATGATATACAAAAAGTTTGGGAGAGGACCACAGCCCTGGAGGGGAGAGTGGGCCTGATTGAGGATGACCTGGCCCCCCTTAAACGGGAGATGAGAATTATGAAAGATCAGCTAATCAAACAAGAAATTAAAATGGATGAAATGGAAAATAGGATGAGAAGAAAGAATATACGTATAGTTGGATTTCCAGAGCATAGTGAAGGTGCAGACCCCGCTGCGTTTTTAGAAAAATGGTATACATTTGGACAGGAGTCCTTTTTATCACTCTTTGCAATCGGGAGAGCGCATTGAGTTCCTACTAGGCCCCCTCAGTCTGGAGCTGCTCCAAGACCCCTCTTGGCCAAAATACTACATTATAAAGATAAAGTGACTATCACACGCAAAGCTAAGGAAATGGGCAACATCTTGTATAATGGCTCTAGGGTATCAATATATCCGGATTTTTCCCCAGATCTCCAAAAGAAGAGATCTAAATTTGGGGAAGTGAAACGTAAATTACGCCAAGTAAACCTAACATATGCACTGCTCTACCCAGCAAGATTACGGCTAACTGCTCTTGCAACTTTAAATAGATTTACATTGAGTATCTTACAAACGAGGTGTGTATGGTTAGGTCACAGTAGAAGGCCCCAGGCTATGCCTAGTAAGGCAATGAGAGGAGTATACAAGATAGGTGGATGGTGTGATTGGAGTATTTTGTATGCAAGATGTGTAAGATTTAGTAGGTATGTAAGGTGGAGGGAAGATTGGAAGAAGCACACTCAAGAGAATAGAGTTTTTCGCGAGACACATTTGATCACTAAGATACCACAGGAAATAAGCACAAGTAAAAGATTGAATGAGTTAAGAAGTAAGACCCCTTTCACACTGGGGCATTTTTCAGGTGTTTTTCAGGCGCTTTAGCGTTAAAAAAAAGCTTTAAGTGGTAGGGTCTATGAAGGAGACAAAGTGAAACAAGAAGGAATGTTGTTGTGAGAGGAATGGAGGGGTAAATGACGGGGGTATTAGAGTGAATGGAAGTGCGAGATGTGGGAACAATGGAATAGTTATGTCTTAAGCCCCATACACACGGTCGGATTTTCCGATGGATTCTGTCCTATCGGACAATGTTGTCGGAAATTCCGACCGTGTGTAGGCACCATCGGACAGTTTCCATCGAATTGTCTGACGGACAAAGTTCTATCTCCTGCTCTATAAATATTCTGACAACAAAGTCCGATCACACCAATTCCGATCGTGTGTAGCGAATTCCGACGGACAAAGTGCCACGCATGCTCAGATCACATTACAAGACCAAAGCTATTGGCTACTAGCCTCTACGTAGTCCCGTCGTAGGCAACAAACGTCACCACGTTCAGAATGATCGGATTTTCCGACAACTTTGTCCGACCGTGTGTATGCAACACCAGTGTCGGACTAAATCCGTCGGACCAAATCCGATGGATTTGGTGGTTGGATTTTCCGACCGTGTGTATGGGGCTTTAGAGTAAGAACAATATACAGAGATCAATGATGTTATTCATGAAGGTAGGGGCTTTTAAATTTGTGTTTTTTCTCCTTGGGGTTTTTTTCTTGTTTATCCTTTCCCTTTGGTTGCGCATTTTTCAAATGCTAAATGTATGAGAGTGATGTTTGTTTTGTAAAATTGAAAATAAATTAATAAAGATATAAAGTATAAAAAAATAAATAAATAAAGCATTACTGGATCTATTGATTACCAACAATACAGACCTGATCACGGATGTGGAAATACGGGGCAATTTATGTAACAGTGATCACAGGTCAATTGTCTTCAGTATAAATCACATAAATAGGAAACATAAGGGGAATGCAAAGACACTGAATTTTAAAAGAGCCAAATTCCCTAAACTACAAACCTTGCTTGCATAAATTGGGATAAAATCTTAGGAACAAAGAACACGAAGGAGAGATGGGTTTGCTTTAAGAGCATATTCAATAAGGGCATTAGCCAATGCATCCCATTGGGTAATAAATTTAAAAAAGCAAACAAAAGTCCTGGATGGCTTAACTCCAATGTAAAAATGCATATAAAAGCAAAGGAGAAGGTCTTCAAAAAATACAAGGTTGAGGGATCATCATCAGCATTCAGACTTTATAAAGTATGCAACAAGAAATGTAAGGGTGCAATGAGGGCGGCTAAGATAGAACATGAAGCGGAGGTGAGCAAAAAAAAATCCCAAGAAATTCTTTAAGTATGTAAACAGTAAAAAAGGGAGGACAGACCATTTTGGCCCTATAAAGAATGAGGAAGGACATCTGGTTACAAAGGATGGGGAGATGGCGAAGGTATTGAATTTATTCTTCTCCTCAGTCTTCACAAGGGAATCGGGGAGCTTCAGTAACCAAATTTGCAGTGTTTATCCTCATGACACATTACAGGAAGCACCTCCATGGTTAACAGAGAGCAGAATTAAAATTAGACTTGGGAAACTTAACATTAATAAATCACCAAGACCACATGGCTTGCACCTGAGGGTACTTAGGGAACAAGTAATTGCCAGACCATTGTTCCTTTTACTGACAGTCTACTGACTGGAATGGTAGCAGCTGATTGGGAAAAAGCCAATGTAGCACCACTATTTAAAAAGGGCCCAAAATACATCCCTGAGAATTACAGACCAGTTAGCCTAACATCAATAGTATGTAAAATCTTGAAGGGGATGATAAGGGACTATATACAAGATTTTAGTAATGAGAACGGTGTCCTTAGCAGTAATCAGCTTGGATTCATGAAGAATCATTCTTGCCAAACCAATCTATTAACCTTCTATGAGGAGGTGAGTTGCCATCTAGATAAAGGAAGGCCCATAGACGTGGTGTATCTGGATTTTGCAAAAGCATTTGACACAGTTCCCTATAAACGTTTACTGTACAAAATAAGGTCTGTAGGCATGGACCATAGGGTGAGTACATGGATTGAAAACTGGCTACAAGGGCGAGTTCAGAGGTTGGTGATAAATGGGGAGTACTTGGAATGGTAAGGGGTGGGTAGTGGGGTCCCACAGGGTTTTGTGCTGGGACCAATCCTGTTTAATTTTTTCATAAACGACCTGGAGGATGGGGTAAACAGTTCAATATCTGTATTTGCGGACAATACTAAGCTAAGCAGAGCAATAACTTCTCTGCAGGATGTGGAAACCTTGCAAAAAGATTTGAACAAATTAATGGGGTGGGCAACTACATGGCAAATGAGGTTTAATGTAGAAAAATTTAAATAATGCATTTGGGTGGCAAAAATATGAATGCAATCTATACACTGGGGGGAGAACCTCTGGGGGAATCTAGGATGGAAAAGGACCTGGGGGTCTTAGTAGATGATAGGCTCAGCAATGGCATGCAATGCCAAGCTGCTGCTAACAAAGCAAACAGAATATTGGCATGCATTAAAAAGGGGATTAATTCCAGAGATAAAATGATAATTCTTACGCTCTACAAGACTCTGGTCTGGCCGCACCTAGAGTATGCTGTCCAGTTCTGGGCACCAGTCCTCAGGAAGGATGTACTGGAAATGGAGCGAGTACAAAGAAGGGCAACAAAGCTAAAAAAGGGTCTGGAGGATATTAGTTATGAGGAAAGGTTGCGAGCACTGAACTTATTCTCTCTGGAGAGGAGACGCTTGAGAGGGGATATGATTTCAATATATAAATACCATATTGGTGACCCCACAATAGGGATAAAGCTTTTTCGCGGAAGGGAGTTTAACAAGACTTGTGGCCACTCATTAAAATTATAAGAAAAGAGGTTTAACCTTAAACTTTGTAGAGGGTTCTTTAGCGGCAAGGATGTGGAATCCCCTTTCACAGGCGGTGGTCTCAGCGGAGGGCATCGATAGTTTCAAGAAACTATTAGATAAGCACCTGAACAACCGCAACACACATATACAATGTAATATACAATGTAATATATACAATATACAATCATATACAATGTAATACTGACATATAATGACACACATAGGTTGGACTTGATGGACTTGTGTCTTTTTTCGACCTCACCTACTATGTAACTATGTAACAATGCTCACACTCCCTGCTGAACGAAGAGCTGCAGCTGTGGCTGCACTGGGGGCCATGGCAGACCACTGGTGATAGACTGCTGCTTTCACCCAGATGGATGATGTCCCCATGTTCAGCTTGTTGCTGGATCGCTATTGAGAAAAATATAACAAAGAAGATCATTAAAAACATAACTATTTTTGCACCCTTATTTTGTCAAATATTTTAAAAAATTAAGCTACATTTGGACTTTAAAGGGAAGGCATAATGGTTTATGGTTGGTTCATTTTTATTTAAGTGTTTTCCTAAGGGTATACATTTATAAACAAAAAATATAAAAAAAATTGGCTCAGGTGAGGACACTGGTGGATTCCTAGACAGATAAGTACTCTAGTATAAAAAGTCAGTAGCTACAGTATTTGTAGCTGCTGACGTTTAATTTTTTTTGGGGGGGGGAGCCTGGACTCCTCTTTAAGATCTGGATGGTCTCATCTCTATTAGAAGGAGAAGAAGGCATGTCTCCCTCCTCCTAAGCCTTCTGGCTGAGTGTGTAAAGTCAACTTTTCAGTGGCTTCCAAAATATTTGTCCAGAACCAGTAGGCAGGACACTGAATACTCTTAAGAGACACTTACTGCCCTGAGGCACAGGGTTCCCTGGGAGACAGGAATATCTTACAGCAGTGGGATGCTGTGTTTACAGGAACATAGAAGCAACAATATGGATTAGATGCATGTAAGTACACAGGGGTCCCAGGGAATGCAGATACACAGGAATACAGATGAGGTACACAAGGAGTCTAGGACAGGAAGGATATCTATTGGTACTGTCTGGGGGGAACCCAGGCTGCCAGCATATAAAATTAAGGTGAGGGCCCTTGGAAGGGCTGAGGTGAAGAGCCTAAGGAACCGCCTGGTCTTCTCCAGAACTCCTGAAGGTGGAGATTGGTTGCACTGGAGAAGATTTCCCGGTTGCAGCTCTCTGACTCACCTGTGCAGACATCTACTGGGAACTAAGGGCTAATAAGAATGCCTTGCAGCGCTGAGGAGCAGTCTCAGAGGACAGTAGGGAGTACAGCCCAAGCTGGTAGGTCTGCATGAAAACACACAGACACTGGGACAGGTGCACAGAGACCCAGGGAACAACTAGTAGCGAGTAGCAATGTAAAGAGACAAACTGGGATCTCTAGGAGCAGGTAGAAGTGCACAGGGACACCAAGCGGGAAACAGACTAGAAATACTGTACACTGGGAGACACTGAAGCAGGCTGCAGACATAGGTGATGCTAACAAATAGCAGATTTTGGTCTACTATTCTTGCTTTCTGCTATCTGTGCAGAACTCAGCTTTTCTTTTGGTCACTGCACCTGTACTACCTGCTCTGACCTTGGCTTTCTCTCTTTCACTGCTGTGTAGACTGACCTAACCTTGGCTTGTCTTCTGACCACAGCATTTTCACCAACCTGACCTGGTCTCAGCTTGTCCTTTCACCAATGTTCCTGTCCTTCCTGTCCTGACTTTGGTTTGTCTTATGCTGCTACAATAAAATTATGAAATACCCTGTCTAACTTCTCATGTGTTTCACTGTTCTAGATAGAGGCACAGGGCTTATCTCTTTATTCAGATCAACATCTATTCGATGTGTGCCAAAGTTCCAAGTGAGAGCAAAGTTAAAATTTGGCAAAGTACCAGACACAGAGTTTAATATACTAAAGACATATAGGCTGTTCACTTTGCAAGGGAATTTTGCCTTAGCTTAGTTAATGAGGTGAAGCTACAGTATGCTGACTTCCATCATCTAGTCATGTGCGAACAAAAATACTTATGTCTTTTTTATTATTATCATTTTCTTTGCAGGTGGTTGGGTGTTCTTTCACCACATTCATTAAGCTAAGGGAAAATGTACCTTTCAAAGTGAAACCCCCCTTGAAAACTGAACAATCTATTTGCCTTCTCTGTCAGCAGAATACAATGATTAGTGTTGCCAGCTATAGCCGCAAGTCGATCCATAGATTGTCTTGCATACAACCAGCTAGCCCACACATGGATCAAAATTTGCCCATTCCCTGCTGGACTGGACAAAGTTTTATCCTTGTATTTCCGGCTTAAGACTTAAGCAAAACCGAATTTACTATCCAGCAATTTTCAGTGTTGGCTGATAGTTACCATATTTCTCATTAAAGGTTAAAGCGTTTGTTAACCCCAAAAAAAATGGATCCTGCTCCTTTAAAGCATGTTATATGACACAGTGCTTGTCCTGTGTCATTTGGCCCCTTGTAACACCTAAAAAACCTGTCTGATCCTGGCAGTTTCTATCCCCTCCTTTTTAAACAGAGCACAGTGTATCATGGCTGCTGAGCCCTGAGACCATGGTCAGTTTACATGCCTCTGTCATCAGCAGCCTTCTATCTGCTCTCCTCTCTGCTCCTGTGTCCTCCCCCCCCTCCCTCCCCTCTCTGTCTGTGTGTGAGCCCCTCCCTTTCCTGCTGCTCTCATAACACTAACCTGTATACACCATCAGCACTACCTCCCATTGCAGTGTCCTCTGTGAATGATTTATAAATATAAATGCTGTAAATACCTAATTTAAGAGCCGAGATTGTGATCACATGACCAGCCGGCTCTCTCCCCCTCTCCACTTCCTCTCTTCCTCCCCTTCAGACTGACATCAGCAGAGGAATATCAGCCCCGCCCACTGCATCTCTCAGAGGAGGAAAGGAGAAAGCTGGCTGGTCATGTGATCGCAATCTCGCAGTGAAATTAGGTATTTGTGCATTTATTTTTATAAAATCACACACAGAGAGGGATACTGCAATAGGAGACAGTGCTGATGTAGAGGTTAGAGTGGCTTAACAACCACTTTAACTTTGAATAAGCCACCAACCTAAAGTGAGGTCATGGTAGTATGAAAAAAACTATACTGAAAGCACTGTTTGCATTGCAGTAGTAACAATTGTGCTGAACGTGGCCAACAAAAGTTTTGAACAAGAATTGAAAATAAATGTCATTATAGTGAGACATTCTTTAAGAAACTCATTATTAGTAAGAACTATGCCTATGCAAGACTGATTTGTTTTAGGCCAAACACTTATATCTTTAATTTTAAAAAAATGAGAATAATCAAATAAACAGGGATGGTTTTCTACTGTGTTTTGACGTTCATTTTTTTTATTTGTAGTTTTTTTAAGTATATATTATTTTGTTCATGTACAGTTTATGAAGTTGCTAGACACACTTATGAGTGCTGACACTGGTCCCAGGTTGAGTAGTATATTCCAGGACTAAATCTGTTAGGACATAGTTATATGTCACATTGTCTCTGCTAGGAACTAGCAGCTGTTTTCAAGTGATAAGGCAAACTCCACAACTCAGAATTTTAATACAAGCCTTAACCAGTTTGACACCAAATTCCATTTGTTTGTAACATCAAAGCCCACATGCAAAGTATTGCAATATCTGAAAGAAAAACAGCTTGCACTGGTCTTAGCACCAGGTCTTAGCACCAGTTTATTGTAGGTTGAAAAAAATAAGACTTATGCTCTGTACACACGATAAGATTTTCCGACAACAAAATCCATGGGATTTTTTCCGACGGATGTTGGCTCAAACTTGTCTTGCATACACACGGTCACACAAGTTGGTTGGAAATTCAAGAACGCGGTGATGTACAACATGTACGACAAACCGAGAAAAATTAAGTTCAATAACCAGTGCTGCTCTTCTGCTTAATTCCGAGCATGCGTGGCACTTTGTGTGTCGGAATTGTGTATACACGATCGGAATTTCCGACAACGGATTTTGTTGTCGGAAAATTTGAGAACAATTTTGTGTGACGGAAAATTTCTATGGAAAATGTGTGATGGAGCCTACACACGGTCGGAATTTCCGACAACAAGGTCCTATCACACATTTTCCATTGGAAAATCCTATCGTGTGTACAGGGCATAATAGGGACCTGTGCTCAGACATTTTCCCAGTGCACTAAGCAGAATTTATGTTTTTATTTAATCAAAATAAATAATAACAGAAACCTGTGTTCAAACGAGTTGAATCTATATTTGGTGAGATAAAGTTGCTCAACACACGAGTTCCAACACTGGGTCCAGATTGAGTGGTATATTCCAGGACTTCAGCTACAAACATACTGTTTGCTTGCACAAAACTCTGTCCTGCAGGGGGCAGCCACAACGGGAGTTTCAAAACCTATTTTAACATATTCAGAAGGCTTCTATTTCTTTCTAAAGGCAAACCTTTTTTTTTTTTTACATTTTGTATAGAATTGAGTCTGTCAGGTTTTTATTGCCCTCTGTGCTTCTATTAGGGAGATTCACCCAACCTATGTATCCTTCTCAGTGTTACCAATGAGTGAAAGTAAAAGAAAATCAAGAATTTTGAGTCGTCACGAGAAAAGGAATAGAGGAGAATCTTCCAACATGGACAATAATTTTGCTGACCCTGGTAACAACCAGTAATTTGCTCACTTTCAAGGGATTTCCTCTCACTTCCTGCTTTGGCTATGAGTCAGAAAGTGAAGGGATCTCACCTCACTGAAAACCAGGTAGCAAAAAAATAAAAAATAAAACAGTAATTATAATGCCTTAGGTCCATACACAGAGAGAATTTCTTTCCTGCAACCCCGGAGTGACCATCCCACCCAACATCCTGAACAAATCAGAAGCCTACAGTGTGCAGTATACATCACATTTTGAAGGTACAGCTTACATTGCAGGAGGGAGAATGTTTGACAAACTCTTATTATCTTGTAAGGGAATTTTAATAAAATAAAGCTTAGCATATTTCCATAAATAAACAAAAATATCCAATAGAAAAAATCTTTATTGTACAAAAATTACTTCCAAATACCAAAATTTAGATTGAAAGATAAAAAAAATAAGCTATTAATGAAAAGAAGACCCCCTACAGTCACATTGTCAACACTCTCAATAGTTCAAAATAAACTCAGGCAAATACTGAGTAATCAATGATCATATAAATTCCCATCAAGGACATGTGAGTCTCTTCAAAAGCTAAGCAGCAGAGACAATTTGATGTAAAATTTTCAATAACTCCAGCCAAGCAGATAATGATACATCATCCAGTTATTACTATGTTTCTATTGTCTCACGTAGTGTTAACTTGTATCGAACGGTCAAAATTTTAAGAAAATCTATGGTCACAGCATACACTTTCATTTTATAACATCAGCAATATAATAGCAATACAAACAATAGTTATTTTTGACAAGCCAATATAAGCTTACTTGAAAAATCTCTTTTCATATTGTGAGCTGCCTGTCTACTGGCTATCTCTTTCCATAACTTCCTGGATTCCCAGCATGCTTCACAACTTCTCTAAGGCCCCTTTTTCACACTGGGGCGGGGAGCCGCGGTGACGGTAAAGCAGCGCTATATTTAGCGCTGCTTTACCGTCGTTTTAACCGCGGTATTCGGCCGCTCGCGGTGCGGTTTTAGCCCCCGCGAGCGGCCGAAAAAAAAAAGGGTTAAACACCCCCCGTAGAGCGCCGCCGTAGCGGCGCTTTGCGGAGGTATTGCTGCAGTTTTACCGCGGTGTCCCATTCTAATCAATGGGAAGGAGCGGTATAGGAGCGGTGAACACACCGCTCCTATACCGCTCCAAAGATGCTGCTAGCAGGACTTTTTTTGTCATCCTGCTAGCGCACCGCTCCAGTGTGAAAGCCCGCCGGCTTTCACACTGGAGTTAAAGGGGCCGGATTTTTTCATGCGGTGAACAGGCGCTATTTTTAGCGCTGCACCGCATGAAAAACGCCCCGGTGTGAAAGGGGCCTAAACATGCTTCACAACTTCTCTGCTGTTTACTTTCAACTACTACTACATACCCCATGGTACCTTTGCTGCTGCTAATTCCTGCCTACACTGACTCCACCTCCTGATACTCCTCCTATCAGCACCTCTGTAGTTCAGAAGGCAGGCTCTGTGATATATGTGACACAGCAGTGCCCACTCACAGGGCATAGTAAACACCTGTCGCAGAATTCAAGGAATTAAAAGTAAGTCTGCAAACTTCAAGATTGTTCAGATTAATACATGTAGTCCAGAAATAGTTGTGAAAAGAGATGGCCAGCAGACAGGCAGCGCTCACAGCATGAAAGGAGATTTTTCAAGTAAGCTTATATTGGATTGTCTAAAATAACTATTGTTTGTATTGTTATTACAATGCGTATGTTCTAAAATGAGTGTATGCTGTGACCATAGAATTAATTTAAGTTTACAATATGTGCTCAAACAAATAAATACTTCAGTTTGTACTTCACCCATCCTTAGGGAATGGTGTTCAGACATACCCCATGTAGAGACTGCAATCTAAGGGCCTGCTGACCTGTAGCAATCAAGGAAGTTCCATTAACTCCTTCCTGCTGACCGTACGCACATACAGTATGTGGCCGCGGCTTTAAGGGGTTATACCAAGACGATGCATGCAGCTGCATGCATTATTCCGGTACCTTTTTATAGAGCGGCAGTCAGCTCTTTAGGGATAACAACCGATGCGGATATAAGCCACTCGGCTGTTATACCGGAGGAGCGAGAGGGGATGTCTCCCCCTCCCGCCGCTGTTCCCGGGCCTCCCATCCCACCGGGAGACCCGATGCATGATCCAACACTTCTGCCGGCTAGAGTGAGACTTGAAGGAAGCCGGAAATGGCTTCATTCCAGTCTTCTTCCTGTAAACACCGTCACAACGTCACTTCCGGTTTACTCAGAACCACCGTTTTTGCCAATCTGAATACTTTGAAGTGCAAAGGAGTGATTTGGGGTCTTGTAGACCCCGATCTCTCTATAAAGAGTACCTGTCACCACCTATTACTGTCACAAGGGATGTTTACATCCGTTGTGACAGCAATAAAAGTGATCACATTTTTTTTTTTTTTTTTTTTCAAAAGTGACAATGTAAAAAAAATATATATTTTTGAAAGCGCCCCCGTCCCTGCGAGCTGGCGCAGCAAAGAAAACGCATACGTAAGTCGCGCCCGCATATGTAAACGGCGTTCCAATCACACATGTGAGGTATAGCTGTGATCATCAGAGTGAGAGCAATAATTCTAGCACTATACCTCCTTTTTTTTTTAACCTGGTAACCGTTAATTTTTTTTTAAAGCGCCGCCTACAGAGATTTTTAGGTACCATAGTTTGTCGCCACGAGTTTGCATAATTTCAAAGCATGACATGTTAGGTATCTATTTACTCGGCGTAACATCATATTTCACATTATACAAAAAAATTGGGCTAACTTTACTGTTTAGTTTTTTTTATTATTCATGAAAGTGTCTTTTTTCTAAAAAATTGTGTTTGAAAGACCGCTGCGCAAATACAGTGTGACATAAAATATTGCAACAATCACCATTTTATTCTCTAGATTTTCTGCTAAAAAATATATATATATATAATGTTTGGAGGTTCTAAGTAATTTTCTTGTAAGCAACAAATATCAGAAATAGGCTTAGTCATGAAAGGGTTAAGCTATGAGGGACGGGGGGAGATATGGTCAGTTTGGCTACAGCAGTCTGGCCATAACTGCAACACGTATCATTACCATTATAAGTGACTCACTCCGTTGGAGTAAGTCACCGAAATCACTGACTCGGGTAACATTGTTTTCCTTTTATTCCTTTTAAGAAAAGTACTAACTAAAATGTTCTACTGCGTTTCATAAAATTTCTTAAGGCTAGCCCCATTTGTGGAATGTTGAATGACATTAGAGCCATGCGTGGAGAGTAATTCTTCTGCATTCTGAATACATTCCTCTAGATGGTGCAGGTGTGTTCCTTTGAGTGTACGCAGACAGTGAAAGTTTATTAAAGGAAACCTGTCATGAGAGAAATATGAAGGCTGCCACTGATGATCTGTCCTTCAGAAAATGCTAGTTGCCTGACTGTCATGTTCATGCTTCTATGCCCTACAGTGATACTAATCACACACTGTTTAATTTACATTCTTCCTTTTATTTCTGTATGTGGATGATGGCACTGTCATTTTTCTTTTTTTTAAATATTTTATTTCAAACACAAAAGGCCAGGTTACCACAGTAACCAGGTGTACCCAATAACATTACAGATATATTTGAAATGGTAGAACAGTGATCCGGATCTTAAGTCAGATCATACATAACATACTCAATGTACAATCAGTGAGAATATAATTCCTGTGTAGCAACCAAGGGATAAACCAGTAGTAACAAGTCCCGGAATCGCCTTATACACTTTCCATTATCTAAATTGCAAGAGAGAGAGAAAAGATAACTGAAACTAAACATGGAAAGAAGAAAAGAAAGAAGAAAGGGGATAAGAAAGGAGGGGGGGGGCCTGGGTGGGTGGTGGATATCTAGTTATCGGGCATCCAGTTATGATACCTACGCTCGACAATCATGAGTTGAGCAGGGTCAAACCCTCTTCGGCGAGAATAAACATATTACACAATCTCCATGACTCAGAGTACATTTCTTGGTTATTTTGTGCTGAAAGTGTGAGATCTTCTATCTTATTGATCTCTTCCACTTTATGTAGCCAGTAGGGGGTGATGCGTTTTTACCACTTAAGAGGGATGCATGCCTTAGCAGCATTAACTAGATGTCGTAAAATAGATTTCTTATATTTTTTTTTTCCAATCGTTTTTATTGAGTTTTAGCAATTTAACATCATAACCATGACAAGCAAGTCAATACAAAAATGACAATTTACTCAGGATACATACTCCACCGTGAGCGTAGACAAGCAAACCTAATGCAGGAGCGATACAGGCAGGTGGGTGAAGAAAAAAAAAGTGTCTTGTAGGGGTTGTCTACATACACATCATTAAAAAAGGGGGACAAATGGATACACGATGTGGGGAGTCAACTCAGGACTATCCAAGGCAATGCAATGTGAGAGATCAGCGGGTAGCAGAATAGGAAGCAGTGGGAGCATGTGTGGCAGAGAGTGATCTGTAATGTAGCCAGCATGACCATGTAGCAGAAAACTTAGTTGGGTTGTCGTGAGCTTGGCAGATTAGCTTTTCCATATCCGCTATTCTGTCAACCCTACGGATCCAGTCTTCTACCGTGGGGGGGGGGGGGGGTCTCGTTTCGCAACAAGACAGGGATGCAGAGGTTGGCAGCATTGATAAGGTGTAAGGAAAGCGATTTTCTGTAAGAGCTAAGAGGTTCAGAGGAGTGGTGAAATAGGTATTGTGCCGATGAGAAGGTTGGCGTGTGGGTGGTGATGTGTGATATCTGATTGTGGATTTCGCACAAGAACGGTTGAATGCGAGGACAGTCCCACCAGATGTGGAGTAGGGTGCCGCGAGTGGTGTGACATCTCCAGCATGTTGGAGGGACCGAGGGGTGGAAGCGATGTACCTTGTCAGGCGTCCTGTACCACTTGGAGAACAGTTTATATCTGTTCTCCTGAGTGGAGACGTTACCAAGCCCTTGTGCATAAGCGTGAAAGCGCGTTCCCATTCAGCAGAAGTAAGGTCTATCGAGAGATCAGCTTTCCGTTGAGTAACTAATTTTTCATCTTTTACTTTGTGTTGTGAAGTCAGGAGCGTGTAGATCAGGGGTGTCCAGCCAGTGGCCCGGTGGCCACATGTGGCCCGCGGAGCCCTCCGATGCGGCCCGTGACCTCCTGCTCTGGGATGGTGGTTTGACAAGCCCAGATTGCAGGTTGCCGACCCACCAACCCAGAGCATCAGTGTTGTGAATGAAGCCGGTGGTAGATAAAGCAAGAGGCTGCAGAGCAGAGCCGCATAAGCTGATGCTTCCTGTATAGCGCCAGCTCCTTTCACAATCGATACCAAATGCACTCTGCCTGGGACAGCAACAGTTGGGGGAAAACTGAATGGAAGACTGTTATTAAATGTGTGTTTGTTACTGAAATCAGTGTATATATGGACATATCTGTTCTTCAGTGGTTACTAGGATGCTGTTAAACTAATCCTGCACCTGCAGGTTACCTGCACTGAGCCATAGACTTCTGTTATTACCTGTGGGTTTGGTGCGCTTTCAGAAAGTGCACTATACCATCAGGATATAATAGAAGTCTATGGCAAAGTGCAGCTATCCTGCAGGAAAGCCACAGGTGCACGTGGTGCATCAGTGTGAAAGCAGCCTTAGAACCCAATCGGACCCTCCATTCGCCTCTATGTGTATTTACCCCTGCTTACCTTCAATCCAATACGCTAAAAAAAAACAGAAGGGGAATTGCCCCCATGTCCTCGTTGTGAAGTTGGAGGGCCACCGCAGCATCAACGTGAGTGCCCTAGAGGGATTCCAAGGCTGACACTCTTTGGCGTAGGGTTGCCATAGAGGACTCCCCCGCTGGCAGTCTGGTGGTAAGGGACTGCACATCTATTTTAACCCCCTGCATCTCCTTGCGGTTTGTTCTCCTGGCGGCCAATTAGTAGTTCAATGTCCGATTTCGTCAGGAGGGCCTGGAGGAGGGCTCGGAGGTTAGAGTCCAGCTGGAGGTACACGGGTATATCAGAGAGCCGCGTGGTTCCGCTATCTTGGGGTCCAGGGAGGCCACCTGGGAGCCCGGGAAGTAGCGATCAATACTGCCTCTAGTCTTGCGGTTTTTAGTTGCCTGGCTGCCACTCTTTGTCTTCTGCTTCCTAGTGGAGGCCATGCAATAGTTATATGAGCTGTATAAGCCGGTTTAGGTGCGCACAGGTCAGAAGCTCGGACTACACGCGTCCACCTGCAGTCATGTCAAGATCACTCCCCCAGCACAATAATTATTTTAAATTTAAAAAATCTAAGTATCTTTTTTCTAATCAATATTCAGCTGTCACATGACCCAGCTCATTCCTAGTCTGTCTGCGGGGAAACATAAGTAGAAGGATCTTCGAGTTCTCTGCTGCTGGTCACATGTTCAAACAAAAAAAAAAAAACAGCCTTTGGTATACAGAGTAAAAATAAATAATTAATATTAATAAACTGTTTTAAATTGTTATTATATTTGAAATCAAATCTTTATTATTTTTTGGCATGGGGGGATTTCTGCCAGTCACAGGCAGTCACGCACCTCCAGCCTGTGTCTTACAATAAGAGGGAGGTGAAGCCTCCATCAATCTACATGTAATATCCCAGCCCCATTGTATTTGGCTGGTTACTGTGCATCGAGGAGGAAAAAGGGAGTGGGCTGTCATTTACCACTGTGTATATGCCCACATGTGAATTACGCAGAATAAAGAAACCGAATCTCATAGTGATCTAGTGAGTATGAACAGCATACAGCATAATACAGCATTTATTGATAGTTTTTATGATGTGGGTTTAGTGACAATTTAAGTCAATGACCAGAAACAAGTATGCATATAAAGATTTTTTACTTTTCTCTGGTTTCTCCTCATCTGCATACTTTTTCTGGGTTAGCAACTCACAAGATTCTAATGTAAATGGTTCAGCATAATGGCCTGTCAACTAGCATATTGAGAAGAAAGCCATTAATAGCAGCCCCATGTTTCTTTCATAAGTTTACTTCAAAGTGAAAATTCAGGATTGTTGAGAAAAAATATGCCATCCAAATAAACTATATTGATTAAAAGTATACTCTGCTTACCTTTTGCACATCTGATGAAGACATTGATGTATTATATGCACACATAACATTAAATACACTGCTTTTACAGGCATTTGATTTTTTTTTTCTGCCTCTAAATGTCCCCCTATGTTAGCCTATACATTTACAGGTGTTTAGAGGCAGAAAAAGAAATGCACCACCAGAGCAGTCAGGAGAGGAGCATTTGGGGCCGGGAAAGTGTGAAAACTTTAGCACATTTGTGTGTTGGTGCATTCTGAGGGCCAGAATATTCATTTATTCTGGCCTTCAGAATGCATTAATGCCAAATGCGTGAAAGCGCATTAATGTACATGCAAAGCACAGCTTTAGGCAAGTTTCTTTCAGCTGCATTTTCCTCCCCTGGCGTAAAGGTGTCCAGGAGAGGAACAAAAATGTCCTGTGTGCATGAGGCCTAATATGGTAACATACAGTATATGGTATGGAGAAAATTGCTTGATAAGAGGGGAAAAAATCCAGCACATTTTATTTATTGTCAAAATCTTTTTTTTTTTAAAGCAATATATATATATATATATATATATACACAGCATCTCACAAAAGTGAGTACACCCCTCACATTTTTGTAACGATTTTATTATATCTTTTCATGTGACAACACTGAAGAAATGACACTTTGCTACAATGAAAAGGGTGTACAGCTTGTATAACAGTGTAAATTTGCTGTCCCCTCAAAATAGCTCAACACAGCTATTAATGTCTAAACCGCTGGCAACAAAAGTGAGTACACCCTCTAAGTGAAAATGTCCAAATTGGACCCAAGGTGTCAATATTTTGTGTGGCCACCATTATTTTCCAGCATGGGAATGGAGGTCACCAGAGATTCACAGGTTGCCACTGGAGTCCTCTTAAGCCCCATACATACGGTCGGACAATCCGCGGACCAGGTCGGTCGGATCCTGTCCGTCATACTTTGTCTGATGTTGGTTTTGCGTACACACGGTCGGACAAAGTTGTCGGAAAATCCGATCATTCTGAACGTGGTGACGTTTGTTGCCTACGACGGGACTACGTAGAGGCTAGTAGCCAATAGCTTTGGTCTTGTAATGTGATCTGAGCATGCGTAGCACTTTGTCCGGTCGGACAACCGTACACACGATCGGATTTGGTGTGATCGGACCGTGTTGTCGGCAAATCTTTCCAGCAGGAGATAAGACTTTGTCCGTCGGACAATCCGACGTACACTGTCCGATGGTGCATACACACGGTCTGATTTTTCAACAACATTGTCCGATCGGACAGAATCCATTAAAAAGTCCGACCGTGTGTATGGGGCTTTACACTCCTCCATGATGACATCACAGAGCTGGTGGATGTTAGAGACCTTGTGCTCCTCCACCATCCTTTTGAGGATGCCCCACAGATGCTCATTAGGGTTTAGGTCTGAAGACATGCTTGGCCAGTCCATCACCTTTACCCTCAGCTTCTTTAGCAAGGCAGTGGTTGTCTTGGAGGTGTGTTTGGGGTCGTTATCATGTTGGAATACTGCCCTGCAGCCCAGTCTCCGAAGGGAAAGGATCCTGCTCTGCTTCAGTATATCACAGTGCATGTTGGCATTCATGGTTCCCTCAATGAACTGTAGCTCCCCAGTGCCGGCAGCACTCATGCAGCCCCAGACCATGACACTCCCACCACCATGCTTGACTGTAGGCAAGACACACTTGCCTTTGTACTCCTGCCACCACACATGCTTGACACCATCTGAACCAAATACGTTTATCTTGGTCTCACCAGACCACAGGACATGGTTCCAGTAATCCATGTCCTTAGTCTGCTTGTCTTCAGCAAACTGTTTGCGGATTTTCTTGTGCATCATCTTTAGAAGAGGCTTCCTTCTGGGACGACAGCCACGCAAAACAATTTTAATGCAGTGTGCGGCGTATGGTCTGAACACTGACAGGCTGACCCCCCTCACCCACCCCTTCAACCTCTGCAGCAATGCTGGCAGCACTCATATGTTTATTTCCCAAAGACAACCTCTGGATATGACGCTGAGCATGTGCACTCAACTTCTTTGGTCGACCATGGCGAGGCCTGTTCTGAGTTGAACCTGTCCTGTTAAACCACCTTATGGTCTTGGTCAACATGGTGCAGCTCAGTTTCAGGGTCTTGGCAATCTTCTTATAGCCTAGGCCATCTTTATGTAGAGCAACAATTCTTTTTTTCAGATCCTCACAGAGTTCTTTGCCATGTGGTGCCACATTGAACTTCCAGTGACCAGTATGAGAGAGTGAGAGCAAAAAACACCAAATTTAACACACCTTCTCCCCATTCACACCTGAGACCTTGTAACACTAACGAGTCACATCACACCGGGGAGGGAAAAGGGCTAATTGGGCCCAATTTGGACATTTTCACTTAAGGGTGTACTCACTTTTGTTGCCAGCAGTTTAGAGATTTATGGCTGGGTGTTGAGTTATTTTGAGGGGACAGCAAATTTACACTGTTATACAAGCTGTACACTCACTACACATTGTAGCAAAGTGTAATTTCTACATTTCTTTTTACAAAAATGTGAGGGGTGCACTCACTTTTGTGACATACTTTATTTATATATATATATATATATATATATATATATATATATATATATATATATATATATATATATATATATATATATATACATATATAGATATATATAGTATATCTTTAATGTTTCTACCTTTAGACTTTCTAAACATGATTAAGTGTTAGTAGTTGTTTGCTTTTGTTAATACCTTTTTCTTTATTTTATACTGCTGCTCTGCTTAGTTTATTTTCATCTGTCCTTGTTTTATTCTTTTGAAACGTGGGAAACAATACACTACATTAAGCATTGTAAGCCATTTCAAAACACAACGTATTGTTCTTTACATTTAGTCTATACATGTAGCCACTAGATGGAAGCATTGTGTCTTCCAAAAATATCAAAAATGTACTGTAAAGAGAATTATTTTACTTCCGTTCTCTATGGTATTATATGACAAAGCAATATATGAAATGAACTGTTGTTTTCAGCCACACAAGAATGAATCAAACCTATTACAACGTCTACTATCATTACAACAAACAATACAATTGATATCTCAGTTCCATAGAAAACCTCATAGATTTTAATTTTACAGTTGTACCTAGCTTTCTTTTATTTGAAAACAGTTTTTATCTTTCTTTCACTTTCATACAAAGAGCAACCCAATTACTGATGGAAAAACAGAATGATGGAGAAAAACAATAATAAATAAGACAAAGACCACATACAAAGTGTACTTCATACCTACAACTGTTTTAAAGTTGAGCTGTTGATACAAAAGAAATAGCAAAAATCAATGCATGTTGCCTCCCATAACAGTTATCAAATATACTTCTTTGTCTCCTGCCACTTCTCAAGTCACTTGTCCTGGCTAACTCTACCAGCTACATCTTTTGTTACTTTACATTTTAGCTGAAGCAACACAGGCACGGTGGTATGGGAATGAGGCCATGCCTATCTGGTTATCTTGGACAACTGTGTCTCTCATAACCTTACCGGTTCCGTATACTTTGACTGGTGTACCTTCCCATTGATACCCATCATTGCAGATCGATTGTATTCACTGAGCAATGCTAGAAATATGACAAAAATAGTTCCACCACAAGTTGCACCAGGAATTGCAGTTTTAGAGCCAGGGCATAGGCAAAGCTCTCAGGGTCCTGTAGCAAAATTGTGGGACTTCCCTATCCCCTTGGCAACCTCTACCCATGGTACACAACACTTTGAATATTGTCAGGCATCAGCGTATACTGCAACCTTAATACATTGGCTTTCAATTTCAATTTCACCCATTACTTTGAACTTTCCTTATACAGTACATTGCTGTTTAGTGTTGATAGGACCTCATTAGGCTGGTGTTCAGTGCTGGAATGCCCCCTTTGTGGTGGAAGGGCCCCTTGATGCTGAAGTTCATTGATGGAAGGACCCATTTTACTTTCATTTATTTATTACAGGTACTATATTTTATTACGGTATATCTTTTCACGTGACAATGTAAAGTAGTGATTGTACAGCTTGTATAACAGTGTAAATTTGCTGTCCCCTCAAAATAGCTCAACACAGCTATTGATGTCTAAACCGCTGGCAAAAAAAGTGAGTACACCCTCTAAGTGAAAATGACACTTTGCTACAATGTAAAGTAGTGAGTGTACAGCTTGTATAACCGCTTGCCGACCTCCGCCTGTACGTTTACGTCGACAGAATGGCATGGCTGCGCAAATTGGGCGTACCTGTACGTCCCTTTGAATTTGGCGCTGTACCATCGTGTGCGCGCCGGCGACACACAGCCGCCGCAAGCTCCGTGAGTAGGATCGTGGGTCCCGCGGACTCGATGTCCACGGGGATACCCGCGATTGTCTCACGGAGAGGAAGAACGGGGAGATGCTAATGTAAACAAGCATCTCCCCGTTCGGCCTAGTGACACTGTCACTGATCACAGCTCCCTGTGATCAGGAGCAGTGATCAGTGACGTGTCACTTGTAGCCACGTCCCCTAACAGTTAGAATTACTCCCTAGAACACACTTAACCCCTTCCTAGTCAGCTAGTGGTTAACCCCTTCACTGCCAGTGTCATTTTTACAGTAATCAGTGCAATTTTATAGCACTGATCGCTGTAAAAAAATGACTGGTCCCAAAAATGTGTCAAAATTTTCCGATGTGTCCACCACAATGTCACAGTCACCATAAAAAATTGCAGATCGCCGCCATTACTAGTAAAAAAAAAAATTATTAATAAAAATGCCATAAAACTAACCCCTATTTTGTAGACGCTATAACTTTTGCGCAAACCAATCAATAAACAATTATTGAGATTTTTTTTACCAAAAATATGTAGAAGAAAACGTATCAGCCTAAACTGAGAAAAAAAATTTTTTTTATATATTTTTAGGGGATATTTATTATAGCAAAAAGTAAAAAATAATGTGTTTTTTTCAAAATTGTTGCTTTTTTGTTTATGACGCAAAAAATAAAAACCGCCAAAAGAAAGCTCTATTTGTGGGTAAGAAAGGACGTCAATTTTGTTTGGGAGCCACGTGGCACGACCGCGCAATTGTCAGTTAATGCGACGCAGTGCCGAATTGCAAAAAGTGCTATGGTCTTTGGCCAGCCAAATAATCTGGGGCTTAAAGCGGAGCTCCACCCTAAAGTGGAACTTCCGCTTATCGGATTCCTCCCCCCCCTCCGGTGCCACAATTGACACCTTTCAGGGGGGTGCAGATACCTGTATAATACAGGTATCTGCACCCACTTCCGGGACGTGATAGCCGGAGCTGCCCCTCCCATATCCAAAGATGCCCCGTTGTGTCTTGGGAAACACAGTTCCCAGGACACAACAGGGACCAATAACGATGCGCAGCGAGACTCGCGCATGCGCAGTAGGGAACCGGGAAGTGAAGCTGCAAGCTTTACTTCCTGATTCCCTGACAGAGGATGGCGGTGGACAACCTCTTTAAGTGGATAACAGTGTACACTGTTATAGTTTTTTTTAATTTATTTATTTTTTAAATATTTTTTTATTATTTCACAAATATCAAAAAAAATACAACATTATAAAATATTGTGTATTATCTTACAATACATAAAAAGATGCAGCCTCACTGTGCCCATCAAATGCAGCCTCACTGTGTCCATCAATTGTAGCCTCACTGTGGCCATCAATTGTAGCCTATCAATTTTAGCCTCACTGTACCCACCAATTGCAGCAACTGTGCCCATCATTTGTAGCCTCACTGTGCCCATGAATTGGAGCCACTGTGCCCATGAATTGGAGCCTCACTGTGCCCATCAATTGTAGCCACTGTGCCCATCAATTGTAGCCTCACTGTGGCCATCAATTGCAGCCATTGTGCCCATAAATTGCATCTCTCTGTGCCCATCAATTGCACCCACTGTGCCCATCAATTACAGCCACTGTGCCCATCAATTGCAGCCTCACTGTGCACATCATATGCAGCCTCACTGTGCCCATCAATTGCACCCACTGTGCCCATCAATTACAGCCAATGTGCCCATCAGTTAAAGCCTCACTGTGCCCATCAATTACAGCCTCACTGGGCCCATCAATTGCAGCCACTGTGCTTATCAAGTGCGCCTCACTGTGCCCATCAATTGTAGCCTCACTGTGCCCATCAATTGCAGCCACTGTGGCCATCAATTGTAGCCTCACCGTGCCCATCAATCGCCGCCACTGTGCCCATCAATTGTGCCTAACTGTGCCCATCAATTGTAGCCTCACTGTGCCCATAAATTGTAGCCTCACTGTGCCCATAAATTGTAGCCTCATTGTGCCCATCAATTGTAGCCACTGTGCCCATCAATTGTAGCCTCACTGTGCACATCAATTGCAGCCACTGTGCTTATTAAGTGCGCCTCACTGTGCCCATCAATTGTAGCCTCACCGTGCCCATCAATTGCAGCCACTGTGCCCATCAATTGCGCCTCACTGTACCCATCAGTTGCACCCACTGTGCCCAATTACAGCCACTGTGCCCATCAATTGCAGTCACTGTGCCCATCAATTGTAGTCACTGTGCCCGTCAAATGCAGTGTCACTGTGCCCATCAATGGCAGCCTCACTGTGCCCATTAATGGCAGCCACTGTGGTCATCAATTGTAGCCTCTCTGTGTCCATCAATTGCAGCCACTGTGCCCATCAATTGTGCCTAACTGTGCCCATCAATTGTAGCCTCACTGTGCCCATCAATTGTAGCCTCACGGTGCCCATCAATTGTAGCCACTGTGCCATCAATTGTAGCCTCACTGTGCCCATCAATTGCAGCCACCTTGCCCATCAATTGCAGCCACTGTGCTTATCAAGTGCGCCTCACTGTGCCTATGAATTGTAGCTTCACTGTGCCTATCAATTGTAGCCTCACTGTACCCACCAATTGCAGCAACTGTGCCCCTGAATTGTAGCCTCACTGTGCCCATGAATTGTAGACTCACTGTGCCCATCAATTGTAGTCACTGTGCCCATCAATTGTAGCCTCACTGTGCCCATCAATTGTAGCCTCACTGTGCCCATCAATTGTAGCCTCACTGTGCCCATCAATTATAGCCTCACTGTGCCCATCAATTGCACCCACTGTGCCCATCAATTACAGCCACTGTGCCCATCAATTGCAGCCTTACTGTGCACATCATATGCAGCCTAACTGTGCCCATCAATTGCACCTCGCTGTGCCCATCAATTGCACCCACTGTGCCCATCAATTACAGCCACTGTGCCCATCAATTGCAGCCTTACTGTGCACATCATATGCAGCCTAACTGTGCCCATCAATTGCAGTCACTGTGCCCATCAGTTGCACCCACTGTGCCCATCAATTACAGCCACTGTGCCCATCAATTGCAGTCACTGTGCCCATCAATGGCAGCCTCACTGTGCCCATTAATGGCAGCCTCACTGTGCCCATCAATTACAGCCCCACTGTGCCCATCAATTGCAGCCACTGTGCCCATCAATTGTAGCCTCATTGTGCCCATCAATTGTAGCCAATGTGCCCATCAGTTAAAGCCTCACTGTGCCCATCAATTACAGCCTCACTGTGCCCATCAATTGCAGTCACTGTGCCCATCAATGGCAGCCTCACTGTGCCCATTAATGGCAGCCTCACTGTGCCCATCAATTACAGCCCCACTGTGCCCATCAATTGCAGCCACTGTGCCCATCAATTGTAGCCTCATTGTGCCCATCAATTGTAGCCAATGTGCCCATCAGTTAAAGCCTCACTGTGCCCATCAATTACAGCCTCACTGGGCCCATCAATTGCAGCCACTGTGCTTATCAAGTGCGCCTCACTGTGCCCATCAATTGTAGCCTCACTGTGCCCATCAATTGCAGCCACTGTGGCCATCAATTGTAGCCTCACCGTGCCCATCAATCGCCGCCACTGTGCCCATCAATTGTGCCTAACTGTGCCCATCAATTGTAGCCTCACTGTGCCCATAAATTGTAGCCTCACTGTGCCCATAAATTGTAGCCCCATTGTGCCCATCAATTGTAGCCACTGTGCCCATCAATTGTAGCCTCACTGTGCACATCAATTGCAGCCACTGTGCTTATTAAGTGCTCCTCACTGTGCCCATCAATTGTAGCCTCACCGTGCCCATCAATTGCAGCCACTGTGCCCATCAATTGCGCCTCACTGTACCCATCAGTTGCACCCACTGTGCCCAATTACAGCCACTGTGCCCATCAATTGCAGTCACTGTGCCCATCAATTGTAGTCACTGTGCCCGTCAAATGCAGTGTCACTGTGCCCATCAATGGCAGCCTCACTGTGCCCATTAATGGCAGCCACTGTGGTCATCAATTGTAGCCTCTCTGTGTCCATCAATTGCAGCCACTGTGCCCATCAATTGTGCCTAACTGTGCCCATCAATTGTAGCCTCACTGTGCCCATCAATTGTAGCCTCACGGTGCCCATCAATTGTAGCCACTGTGCCATCAATTGTAGCCTCACTGTGCCCATCAATTGCAGCCACCTTGCCCATCAATTGCAGCCACTGTGCTTATCAAGTGCGCCTCACTGTGCCTATGAATTGTAGCTTCACTGTGCCTATCAATTGTAGCCTCACTGTACCCACCAATTGCAGCAACTGTGCCCCTGAATTGTAGCCTCACTGTGCCCATGAATTATAGCCTCACTGTGCCCATCAATTATAGCCTCACTGTGCCAATCAATTGCAGCCACTGTGCCCATCAATTGCAGCCACTGTGCTTATCAAGTGCGCCTCACTGTGCCCATCAATTGTAGCCTCTCTGTGACTATCAATTGTAGCCTCACTGTACCCACCAATTGCAGCAACTGTGCCCCTGAATTGTAGCCTCACTGTGCCCATGAATTGTAGACTCACTGTGCCCATCAATTGTAGTCACTGTGCCCATCAATTGTAGCCTCACTGTGCCCATCAATTGTAGCCTCACTGTGCCCATCAATTGTAGCCTCACTGTGCCCATCAATTATAGCCTCACTGTGCCCATCAATTGCACCCACTGTGCCCATCAATTACAGCCACTGTGCCCATCAATTGCAGCCTTACTGTGCACATCATATGCAGCCTAACTGTGCCCATCAATTGCACCTCGCTGTGCCCATCAATTGCACCCACTGTGCCCATCAATTACAGCCACTGTGCCCATCAATTGCAGCCTTACTGTGCACATCATATGCAGCCTAACTGTGCCCATCAATTGCAGTCACTGTGCCCATCAGTTGCACCCACTGTGCCCATCAATTACAGCCACTGTGCCCATCAATTGCAGTCACTGTGCCCATCAATGGCAGCCTCACTGTGCCCATTAATGGCAGCCTCACTGTGCCCATCAATTACAGCCCCACTGTGCCCATCAATTGCAGCCACTGTGCCCATCAATTGTAGCCTCATTGTGCCCATCAATTGTAGCCACTGTGCCCATCACTTGTAGCCTCACTGTGCCCATCAATTGCAGCCACTGTGCCCATCAATTGCAGTCACTGTGCTTATCAAGTGCGCCTCACTGTGCCCTCAATTGTAGCCTCACTGTGCCTATCAATTGTTGCCTCACTGTACCCACCAATTGCAGCAACTGTGCCCATGAAGTGTAGCCTCACTGTGTCCATCAATTGTTGCCTCACTGTACCCACCAATTGCAGCCACTGTGCTTATCAAGTGCACCTCACTGTGCCCATCAATTGTAGCCTTACTGTGCCCATCAATTACAGCCACTGTGCTTATCAAGTGCACCTCACTGTGCCCATCAATTGTAGCCTCACTGTGACTATCAATTGTAGCTTCACTGTACCCACCAATTGCAGCAACTGTGTTCATGAATTGTAGCCTCACTGTGCCCATGAATTGTAGCCTCACTGTGCCCATCAATTGCACCTCGCTGTGCCCATCAATAGCACCCACTGTGCCCATCAATTACAGCCACTGTGCCCATCAATTGCAGCCTTACTGTGCACATCATATGCAGCCTCACTGTGCCCATCAATTGCACCCACTGTGCCCATCAATTGCACCCACTGTGCCCATCAATTACAGCCAAAATAACTCAACACAGCAATTAATGTCTAAACCGCTGGCAACAAAAGTGAGTACACCCCTAAGTGAAAATGTCCAAATTAGGTCCAATTAGCCATTTTTCCTCCCTGCTGTCATGTGACTCGTTAGTGTTACAGAGTCTCAGTTGTTAATGGAGAGCAGGTGTGTTAAATTTGGTGTTATCGCTCTCACTCTCTCATACGGGTCACTGGAAGTTCAACATGGCACCTCATGGCAAAGAACTCTCTGAGGATCTAAAAAAAGAATTGTTGCTCTACATAAAGATGGCCTAGGCTATAAGAAGATTGCCAAGTCCCTGAAACTGAGCTGCAGCATGGTGGCCAAGACCATACAGCGGTTTAACAGGACAGGTTCCACTCAGAACAGGCCTCGCCATGGTCGACCAAAGAAGTTGAGTGCACGTACTCAGCGTCATACCCAGAGGTTGTCTTTGGGAAATAGACGTATGAGTGCTGCCAGCATTGCTTCAGAGGTTGAAGGGATGGGGCAGTGGTGGCTGGTGCTCAAAATGTTTGGGGGGTACAAACAAACTGAAACATTCTGAAAAATACTGGAAAAAATATACATTTCAGCCTCAGATTCAGCCTCACTGTGCCCATCAAATGCAGCCTCACTGTGGCCATCAATTGTAGCCTCACTGTTCCCATCAATTGTAGTCTCACTGTGCCCATCAACTGCAGCCACTGTGCCCATCAATTGTAGCCTTACTGTGCCCATCAATTGCAGCCTCACTGTGCCCATCAATTGCAGCCTCAGTGTGCCCATTATGAGGGGTTCCCACCATCCCTGTGCTGAGTTCCTGGATCTGTACACCAGCTGTGCCCATTATGAGGAGTTCCCACCATCCCTGTGCTGAGTTCCCGGGTCTGTACACCTGCTGTGCCTATTATGAGGGGTTCCCACCATCCCTGTGCTGAGTTCCCAAGTCTGTACACCTGCAGTGCCCATTATGGGGGGGGTTCCCACCATTCCTGTGCTGAGTTCCCGAGTCTGTACACCTGCTGTGCCCATTATGAGGGGTTCCCACCATCCCTGTGCTGAGTTCCCGGGTCTGTACACCTGTGCCCATTAATTCCAGCCTCACTGTGCACATAATATGCAGCCCATCAATCAGCGTCACTGTACCCATCAATTACAGCCTCACTGTCACTGTGCCCATCATTCAGCCTTACTGTGCCCATCATTCAGCCTTACTGTGCTCATCAAAATGCAGCCTCACTGTGCCCAATTAACGTCACTGTGCCCATCAATTACAGCCTCACTGTCACTGTGCCTATCAATCAGCATCACTGTGCCCCATCAATCAGCGTCACTGACACAATCCATGTCCAGACCAGCTGATGGACGGATCGGTGCTACTTAGTTAAGTTTGTTAGCTTACCCATCCATTCCGTCAGGCTGTGCTGTTCATGTGGTGGGGAAACTGGAAGTGGCGGTTCTACGGTAAGCCCCACCCGCCATCCTCCGGACCCGCCAATCAGGTGCAACAGCATAGAATGAATGTATGTAGAGTGGGACTGGATGTGTAAACAGGACGCATGGCCTGCTCCCTGTTTACACTCCAAACACCTCCCAAAAAAAGCCTTTCAGCTGCTTCACCCGATTGCAGCAGTCACGCTTCTAGTGGACGGCTCTGTGTCCGGTGACCGGCCGCTCTTAAAGGGACCCTTTTTTTTTTTTAATGTCCAGATTTGGGGGGGGGGGGGGGCGTTATGGCTGTGTGTTGAGTTATTTTACGGGGACAGAAAATCAAAGCTGTGCACGCACTACTTTACATTGTAGCAAATTGTAATTTCTTCAGTGTTGTCACATGAAAAGATATAATAAAATATTTACAAAAATGTGAGGGGTGTACTCACTTTTGTGAGATACTGTATATATTGTACATTCACATTGGGCCCTGCCATCAAGGAGCATACAATCTAAGGTCCCTACCTCACATTCATACACATGCTAGGGCCAATTTATACAGAAGCCAATTAACCTACCAGCATTTCTTTGGAGTGTGAGATGAAACCCACACAGGCACAGGGAGAACATGCAAACTCTAGGCAGGTAATGTCATAGTTGGGATTCTAACTGAAGACCCTAATGCTGCTAGTAGGGATGGGCCCGGTGCTCGATGCGAACCCACGTTCGCATCGAGCACCGGGCGTTCGCTCGCTCGGCGAGCCCAGAACTATTTTGGCCGCTCGCATCACGTTCGTGTGATGCGCGCGGCCCCGCAATGCATTGCGGCCGGCGCGGCCGACGCAGTGCATTGCTGGCTGATGATTGGCCAAGCATGCACTGTGACCCCGCATGCTTGGCCAATCACAGCCCCGGAAACTCGAAGAGCCATAATTGGCTACAGGCAGGACGCCTGTAGCCAATTACAGCTCAGGGGCTGTAGTACACGCCCCCCCTATAAAACGCCGCCACGCCGTCTGCGCCGGTCACATGCTGTTCCGGCGCAGATTGAGCAGGCTGATTCTGTGACACTCTGCTGCATTTAGATAGTTAGAGAGATTCACTTACAGAGATTGAGTTAGATAGATTCAGTTACAAAGATTGATTGAGAAAGAGGGGCTTGTAGTGTGCTCGTGGCAGGCAGGCAGAGCTACTATATTTTGTTACCAGAAGCACCTATAGGACTTGTAGTGTGTTCGTGGCAGGCAGGCAGAGCTCCTATATTTTGTTACCAGAAGCACCTATAGGACTTGTAGTGTGTTCGTGGCAGGCAGGCAGAGCTCCTATATTTTGTTACCAGAAGCACCTATAGGACTTGTAGTGTGTTCGTGGCAGGCAGGCAGAGCTCCTATATTTTGTTACCAGAAGCACCTATAGGACTTGTAGTGTGTTCGTGGCAGGCAGGCAGAGCTCCTATATTTTGTTCCCAGAGGCACCTATAGGACTTGAAGTGTGTTAGTCCCATTACACACACAGAGCTATATTTTCTTCCCAGAAGCACCTATAGGACTTGAAGTGTGTTAGTCCCATCACACACACAGAGCTATATTTTCTTCCCAGAAGCACCTATAGGACTTGAAGTGTGTTAGTCCCATCACACACACAGAGCTATATTTTGTTCCCAGAGGCACCTATAGGACTTGAAGTGTGTTAGTCCCATTACACACACAGAGCTATATTTTCTTCCCAGAAGCACCTATAGGACTTGAAGTGTGTTAGTCCCATCACACACACAGAGCTATATTTTGTTCCCAGAGGCACCTATAGGACTTGAAGTGTGTTAGTCCCATTACACACACAGAGCTATATTTTCTTCCCAGAAGCACCTATAGGACTTGAAGTGTGTTAGTCCCATTACACACACAGAGCTATATTTTCTTCCCAGAAGCACCTATAGGACTTGAAGTGTGTTAGTCCCATTACACACACAGAGCTATATTTTCTTCCCAGAAGCACCTATAGGACTTGAAGTGTGTTAGTCCCATCACACACACAGAGCTATATTTTGTTCCCAGAAGAACCTATAGGACTTGAAGTGTGTTAGTCCCATCACACACACAGAGCTATATTTTGTTCCCAGAAGCACCTATAGGACTTGAAGTGTGTTAGTCCCATCACACACACAGAGCTATATTTTGTTCCCAGAGGCACCTATAGGACTTGAAGTGTGTTAGTCCCATTACACACACAGAGCTATATTTTCTTCCCAGAAGCACCTATAGGACTTGAAGTGTGTTAGTCCCATCACACACACAGAGCTATATTTTGTTCCCAGAGGCACCTATAGGACTTGAAGTGTGTTAGTCCCATTACACACACAGAGCTATATTTTCTTCCCAGAAGCACCTATAGGACTTGAAGTGTGTTAGTCCCATTACACACACAGAGCTATATTTTGTTCCCAGAAGCACCTATAGGACTTGAAGTGTGTTAGTCCCATTACACACACAGAGCTATATTTTCTTCCCAGAAGCACCTATAGGACTTGAAGTGTGTTAGTCCCATCACACACACAGAGCTATATTTTGTTCCCAGAAGCACCTATAGGACTTGAAGTGTGTTAGTCCCATCACACACACAGAGCTATATTTTGTTCCCAGAAGCACCTATAGGACTTGAAGTGTGTTAGTCCCATCACACACACAGAGCTATATTTTCTTCCCAGAAGCACCTATAGGACTTGAAGTGTGTTAGTCCCATTACACACACAGAGCTATATTTTGTTCCCAGAAGCACCTATAGGACTTGAAGTGTGTTAGTCCCATTACACACACAGAGCTATATTTTCTTCCCAGAAGCACCTATAGGACTTGAAGTGTGTTAGTCCCATTACACACACAGAGCTATATTTTCTTCCCAGAAGCACCTATAGGACTTGAAGTGTGTTAGTCCCATTACACACACAGAGCTATATTTTGTTCCCAGAAGCACCTATAGGACTTGAAGTGTGTTAGTCCCATCACACACACAGAGCTATATTTTGTTCCCAGAAGCACCTATAGGACTTGAAGTGTGTTAGTCCCATTACACACACAGAGCTATATTTTGTTCCCAGAAGCACCTATAGGACTTGAAGTGTGTTAGTCCCATTACACACACAGAGCTATATTTTCTTCCCAGAAGCACCTATAGGACTTGAAGTGTGTTAGTCCCATTACACACACAGAGCTATATTTTCTTCCCAGAAGCACCTATAGGACTTGAAGTGTGTTAGTCCCATTACACACACAGAGCTATATTTTGTTCCCAGAAGCACCTATAGGACTTGAAGTGTGTTAGTCCCATCACACACACAGAGCTATATTTTGTTCCCAGAAGCACCTATAGGACTTGAAGTGTGTTAGTCCCATCACACACACAGAGCTATATTTTGTTCCCAGAAGCACCTATAGGACTTGAAGTGTGTTAGTCCCATCACACACACAGAGCTATATTTTCTTCCCAGAAGCACCTATAGGACTTGAAGTGTGTTAGTCCCATCACACACACAGAGCTATATTTTCTTCCCAGAAGCACCTATAGGACTTGAAGTGTGTTAGTCCCATTACACACACAGAGCTATATTTTCTTCCCAGAAGCACCTATAGGACTTGAAGTGTGTTAGTCCCATTACACACACAGAGCTATATTTTGTTCCCAGAAGCACCTATAGGACTTGAAGTGTGTTAGTCCCATCACACAGAGCTCCTCTATTTTCTTTGCAGAAGCACCCATAGGACTTCTAGTGTGTTAGTGGCATCACACAGAGCTCCTATATATTCTTCTCAGCAGCACCCACAGGACTTCTAGTGTGTTAGTGGCATCACACAGAGCTCCTCTATTTTCTTTGCAGAAGCACCCACAGGACTTCTAGTGTGTTAGTGGCATCACACAGAGCTCCTCTATTTTCTTTGCATAAGCACCCACAGGACTTCTAGTGTGTTAGTGGCATCACACAGAGCTCCTCTATTTTCTTTGCAGAAGCACCCACAGGACTTCTAGTGTGTTAGTGGCATCACACAGAGCTCCTCTATTTTCTTTGCAGAAGCACCCATAGGACTTCTAGTGTGTTAGTGGCATCACACAGAGCTCCTATATATTCTTCTCAGCAGCACCCACAAGACTTCTAGTGTGTTAGTGGCATCACACAGAGCTCCTCTATTTTCTTTGCAGAAGCACCCACAGGACTTCTAGTGTGTTAGTGGCATCACACAGAGCTCCTCTATTTTCTTTGCATAAGCACCCACAGGACTTCTAGTGTGTTAGTGGCATCACACAGAGCTCCTCTATTTTCTTTGCAGAAGCACCCACAGGACTTCTAGTGTGTTAGTGGCATCACACAGAGCTCCTCTATTTTCTTTGCAGAAGCACCCATAGGACTTCTAGTGTGTTAGTGGCATCACACAGAGCTCCTATATATTCTTCTCAGCAGCACCCACAGGACTTCTAGTGTGTTAGTGGCATCACACAGAGCTCCTCTATTTTCTTTGCATAAGCACCCACAGGACTTCTAGTGTGTTAGTGGCATCACACAGAGCTCCTCTATTTTCTTTGCATAAGCACCCACAGGACTTCTAGTGTGTTAGTGGCATCACACAGAGCTCCTCTATTTTCTTTGCAGAAGCACCCATAGGACTTCTAGTGTGTTAGTGGCATCACACAGAGCTCCTATATTTTCTTCTCAGCAGCACCCACAGGACTACCGACTACAATGGCTGGAAGACCGCCAAGGGGAGGCAGAGCGTGCAGAGCCAAGAACACAGGGCAGGCAGGCTCTGTTTCTAGTGGACGTGGCCGTGGACGTGGACGTGGTCGTGCATCGTCATCAGCACGTGGCCATGGGACACGCGCGTCTTTGTTTTCGGCAGCTGGACATGTGGAGCCGCATCATGCTGAAGGCTTGGTAGAATGGATGACCAAGCCCTCCTCATCCTCCTCATCCTCTCTCACCCAGGCTCAGGGTACTGACAGAGCATCATCAGCCACCCCTTCCCTAGACCCACCATGTCCTCCTGAGGAGTCCCCCGAACTCTTTGAGCACAGTGTTGGGTACATGCTCCAGGAGGATGCCCAACGATTCGAAGGCTCGGATGACGATACCCAGCTTGAGGAATCTGGCAGTACAGTTCCACCAGCTGCAGCTTACTGCCAGGTTTGCTCTAGTGGTGAAGAGGGAGGGGATGATGAGGTCACTGACTCCACGTGGGTGCCTCAAGGGAGAGAGGATGAGGAGGAGGACGAGGAGGAGGAGGATGCGGCGTCACATGTCCAACGAGGCAGGATGCCCCCTGGAGGCCAGGTAGAGGCCAGCACAGCAACTGTACAACACCGCAGAGCTCCGCCTGTGCAGGGCGCTGCCTCTGCACGTTATCAGAAAAGTTCTTTGGTGTGGGCCTTTTTTGAGACGAGTGCAGCAGATCGCACCACTGCTATTTGCAATATTTGTCTCAAGCGTATCTCGCGTGGCCAAAACATCAGCCGCTTGGGCACGACAAGCATGACCAGACATATGGCGACCTGCCATGCAGCTCGTTGGCAGGCACACATAAAAGACCCACACCAAAGAACTAAGCGGACCTCTCCTTGCTCCTCCTCAGCTGGGATCTCCATCCCCACTACACCTTCAGTCCTCTCTGAAAGCTGCTCTGAGAGGACTGAAGGTGTAGAATTCGGTGTGTCACAACCAAGTACTTGCAGTACACCGACGTCCGAATGCAGCAGGCAAATTTCCCTGCCCCAGCTGCTGGACCGTAGAAAGAAGTACACTCCCAGCCATCCACATGCCCAGCGGTTGAATGCTAGCCTTGCTAAATTGCTAGCACTTCAACTGCTGCCTTTTCAGTTGGTAGACTCGGCCCCTTCCGTGAGTTTGTTCAATGTGCGGTTCCTCAGTGGCAGGTTCCCAAACGCCACTTTTTCTCGCGGAAGGCGATTCCGTCTCTCTACCGGCATGTGGAGGGCAATGTCCATGCCTCGCTGGACAGGGCGGTCAGCGGTAAGGTGCATATTACCGCTGACTCATGGTCCAGCAGGCATGGACAGGGACGGTACCTTTCTTTCACGGCCCATTGGGTCACTCTATTGGCAGCTGGGAGGGATGCAGGACAAGGTGCAGTAGTGTTGGAGGTTGTTCCGCCACCACGCCTCCAAAACGCGACTACTGCTACTGGTTGTGACACACCTCTCTCCTCCACCCCCTCCTCTTCTTCTTCCTCCAGTGCTCTGTCCTTGGAACCAGCGGTGCTCCGTAGGCGTACAAGGGGCTACGCAAGTACGCAGGCAAAAAGATGCCATGCCGTGCTTGCGCTGGTGTGTTTGGGGGACAGGAGCCACACTGGGCCAGAGGTTCTGGCAGCTCTGCAGGGGCAGGCCGAGAGGTGGTTGACGCCACGTCAGCTTAAGCCAGGAATGGTCGTTTCTGACAATGGCACCAACCTCCTCTCCGCCCTGCGACAGGGGCAGCTCACCCATGTGCCCTGCATGGCTCACGTCCTCAACCTGGTGGTGCAGCGGTTCTTGGGCAGGTTCCCAGGCTTACAGGATGTCCTGAGGCAGGCCAGGAAAGTCTGTGTGCATTTCCGCCGATCTTATAATGCCAGTGCTCGGCTGACTGAGCTGCAAAAGGAGCTGAACCTGCCCAAGAACCGCCTAATATCTGACATGCCCACCAGGTGGAACTCAACGTTGGCCATGCTGCAGCGACTGCACACGCAGCAGAGGGCCATCAATGAGTACCTTTGCGACTACGGCACCAGGACAGGGTCAGGGGAGCTTGGTTTTTTTTCCCCACGTCAGTGGAGCATGATCAGGGATGCATGCACTGTCCTCTCACCATTTGAGGAGGCCACGAGGATGGTGAGCAGTGACAGTGCATGCATCAGTGACACTGTCCCTCTTGTCCACCTGTTGGAGCATACGCTGCGTGGGATAATGGACAGGGCACTTGAGGCAGAACAGAGGCAGGAAGAGGAGGACTTCCTTGCCTCTCAAGGCCCCCTTTATCCGGACAGTGTTCCTTCTGTCCCACCCATCACACAGGAAGAGGATGAGGAGGAGGAGGAGGAGGAGGAGGAGGAGGATTGTGTGAGCATGGAGGTGGAGCCTGGCACTCAGCATCAGCAGCAGCAGTCTTTTAGGGATGATGTACAGTCCCAACAAGCCAGTGGACTTGTACGTGGCTGGGAGGAGGTGGCTGGCGATCATGTCATCCTCAGTGACCCAGAAGACTCCGGACCGAATGCCTCAGCTAACCTACGCTGCATGGCCTCCCTGATCCTGCAAAGCCTGCGGAAGGATCCTCGTGTTCTTCGGATCAAGGAGAGGGACCATTACTGGCTGGCCACTCTCCTTGATCCGCGGTACAAGGGTAAGGTTGCGGACCTTATCTTGCCGTCGCAGAGGGAGCAGAGGATGAGACATCTCAGGGAGGCCTTGCAGAAAGGTCTGTGCAACGCGTTCCCAGAAACTGGGAGGCTACAAACTCCTGGTCCTGGGCGACGAGTTGCTGAGGCTTCGGTCAGTGGCAGAAGGAGCGGTGGGGAAGGTGGACGTCTGACCGATGCGTTCAGACAATTTTTTAGTCCGCAGCCCCAAGGTATGATCGGTTCCAGCAACCATCGCCAGCGTCTGATATACATGGTGCAGGAATACCTTGGGGCAAGGTCAGACTTGGACACCTTTCCCACCGAAAATCCTCTGGCTTACTGGGTCCTGAGGATGGATCACTGGCCAGAGCTTGCACAGTATGCAATTGAGCTACTGGCCTGTCCTGCCTCCAGCGTTCTTTCCGAACGCACATTCAGTGCTGCTGGAGGATTTGTGACTGATCATAGGGTGCGCCTGTCCACCGCCTCGGTTGATCGACTGACATTCATCAAAATGAATCAGTCTTGGATCACCACCAGCTACCAGGCACCTGAGGCGGATATAACCGAATAATTTTTAATGTCACATCCCTTCAAGACTGCCTATGCTGATGCTGAGTGACTGTCCTCTTATGTTCACTGACTATCCTCTTCCTCCTCCTCAATGATCCATGCCACCACACCAGTGCCTAAGGCACAATTTTTCAGCCCCTGTTTAACAGGGGCGTGTACTTACAATTTTTTAAAAAAATGCTTCGCAACACGTGTGACTGCTGTGCTCCAAGTACAGTCTCTGTGAGGGCCGTGTTGCAGTGTTGTGGCACCAGCACCAGTGCCTAAGGCACAATTTTTCAGCCCCTGTTTAACAGGGGCGTGTACTTACAATTTTTAAAAAAAATGCTTCGCAACACGTGTGACTGCTGTGCTCCAAGTACAGTCTCTGTGAGGGCCGTGTTGCAGTGTTGTGGCACCAGCACCAGTGCCTAAGGCACAATTTTTCAGCCCCTGTTTAACAGGGGCGGGTACTTACAATTTTTTAAAAAAATGCTTCGCAACACGTGTGACTGCTGTGCTCCAAGTACAGTATCTGTGAGGGCCGGGTTGCAGTGTTGTGGCACCAGCACCAGTGCCTAAGGCACAATTTTTCAGCCCCTGTTTAACAGGGGCGTGTACTTACAATTTTTTTTTAAAAATGCTTCGCAACACGTGTGTCAGGGCTCCACTTGCGACGTACGGTCGAATCGGCGCGCGCGCATGCGCGCGCGCATGCGCACACGCGCCGCTGATTCGTCCGGGCGTCGAAACGAGGGTACGCGCCGTCGTACTCCTCAGGCGCGCGCGCGTGCGCAGCGAGCGCGGGCACGTGCGTCGCGGGCGCACACGTGACGCGTTAGCGCTGTTTGGCGCCAGTTGGCCTTTAAAAGAATGACAGCTGCACATGTCAAGTGCTGTTCGTCTGCAGTTTGCCCCTTGTTTAACCTGCCTCTGTTGTGTACTCCTGTTTACCTGATCCGGCTTCCACTTGACTCTGCTGCCTTCTCCACTCCTGATTCCGGCCTGTTGACTCTGCTTTGGACTGATACCTGAACGCTGATCTCCTGCCTGTCTGACCTCTCCATTGCCTGTGCCCACTTACCTGCCTGCCAAGTGTATCCAGACCCGGCCTGCCTGACGACCCCTCTGCCTGCTCCCCGCATGCTGCATACTTCCAGAGTTGCTGATGCCATCTCGGGGTCACCCTACATCCGGACCCTGCTCCGCTACCTGCCAGTCTCTGCTGCTTCAACATCCAGGAGATCGCTACTGATCAGCTACGTCTCCCACAGCATCCATTCCAGGCACTCCTACCCCGCTGTGCTCACGGGACCACTGTCTCCACTCCAGTGGGCCCTGAACCAGAGCCGTAAGAGAGGCCCTCTCCCAGCGAAGTCAGGCTCACCACTCAGGTACCTAACAGTACGAACAGCCATGACTGAGCCTGCGGGAGAAGCCTCTGCCATGAAGGAGTTCTGCTCACACCTGGCAGCCCTCACTCAGGCGGTGCAATCCCTGCAAGAAGGGTATACCAGACTGGAAGGTCGAGTGCAGCAACTTGCTGACCCCAATGTTGCGGCTCCTACATCTCCGCAACCTTCTGCAACACCTGCTACTCCTCCTGCGGTGGTGATGCTGCCTCCTGAACCCAGAGTACCTGTTCCTGATCGCTTCTCCGGAGATCGTTCCAAATTCCGTGTCTTCCGCAACGCCTGCCAGTTATACTTTGCTCTTCAACCCAGAACCTTCTCCCTAGAGGCCACCAAAGTGGGGTTCGTAATCTCCTTGCTGCAGGGCGAACCTCAGATTTGGGCTCATCGCCTGCTGGAGGGAAATAGCATGCTGACGCAGTCCCTCTCGTCTTTCCTGGAAGCCATGGCGCAACTCTACGAGGACCCCCAGCTAACCACCACAGCCGAGTCTGCTCTATCTGCGCTCCAGCAAGGCCGCAGAACGGCCGAGGACTATGTGACAGACTTTAGACGATGGAGCGCAGACACCCAGTGGAATGACTCGGCTTTAAGGCATCAGTTCCGCATGGGCCTCTCCGAAGGCCTAAAGGATGAACTTGCCCGAGTGGGCACCCCAGACACTTTGGAGGGCCTGATAACTTTGAGCATACAAATTGACCGTCGGCTCCGGGAACGCAGAGTCGAGAGATCCGCTCAAGTCCACCGTCCGGCTTGGATGACCGCAAGGGCTCCATTACCGGCTGGCCGTTACATGCCCGCTCAGCCAATGGCCCCTGCCCATCCTCTTCCCGATGCCGGCGAGCCGATGCAGCTTGGTCTCATGCGACCCACTCTGTCTCTGGAGGAACGTGCCCGACGCCGTCAACTAAATTTGTGCCTGTACTGTGGTGGGCCCGGACACTTTGTGAACAGTTGCCCGAGCAAGCTGCGTAAGTGCCTTTCGTCTGTGTCAATCAACTCTGCTCACTTACCAGTCCATGCCACCCACATCTCTCTACCCCTGTCTTTTCAGTTCCTGGGAAGGACGATTCGCACCAACGCCATCCTTGATTCAGGAGCCTGCAGCTGTTTCATCGATACCACCTTTGCCAGCCGGCACGACATTCCTCTTCAGAGGAAGGCCCGCGGACTATCCGTCTTCCTGGCTGACGGTTCCCGCATTAAATCGGGCCAAGTTGTCCAGGAGACCCAACCTCTGTTCACTATCTCTTCTCTCCACCACCAGGAACTGTTAACCTTGGACGTAATCTCGTCCCCCCTGTTCCCAGTGATCCTGGGCATCCCCTGGTTGCAGGCACACGATCCGACCATCTGCTGGTCCACAGGGGAGGTCAAGTTCCAGTCCCCCTACTGCCTGGAACATTGCTTAAACGAAGCTCCGGTACAACCCGCTACGCTTCTTTGTCTGGACTCTGATACTGACCTGATCCAAGCGGTACCGGAACCATACCATGAATTCTTAGACGTCTTTAGTAAACGGGGAGCGGACACCCTACCCCCACACCGCACCTATGATTGTCCCATAGAACTTTTGCCGGGGGCCGAGATTCCGTTCGGGCGTATCTTCCCCCTTTCCGAGAAGGAACAAGAGGCCCTGAAGGCCTACATTTCGGAGAACCTAAAGAAGGGGTTTATACGTCACTCCACCTCACCCGCAGGGGCCGGCATATTCTTTGTAACCAAGAAAGACCAGTCACTCCGACCCTGTGTGGACTACCGGGAGCTAAATAAAGTTACAATTAAAAATCGCTATCCCTTACCCTTAATACCGGAACTGTTTCAAAAACTAAGAGCGGCCACCATATTCTCCAAACTGGACTTAAGAGGGGCCTATAACCTGGTTCGCATCCGATCAGGTGATGAATGGAAGACTGCATTTCGTACCCGTTTTGGGCATTACGAATACTTAGTTATGCCCTTCGGCCTTTGTAATGCCCCGGCTACTTTCCAGCACCTCATAAATGAGGTCTTCAGGGACTTCCTGGACATTTTTGTCATTGTATACTTGGATGACATCCTAATCTTCTCCAGAACGCTTGAGCAGCATCGGGGGCATGTGGGCCGAGTCTTACTCCGTCTTCGTCAGCACGGATTGTACGCGAAAGCAGAGAAGTGCACCTTCGAGCAGCAGAGCATCCAATTCTTGGGTCTTCAGATCTCCCCAGCAGGCATCGAGATGGACCCGCAGAAGGTAACGGCTGTGCTGGACTGGCCGCCACCCTCTGACAAGAAGGGTGTGCAGCGTTTTGTCGGATTTGCTAATTTTTACAGAAAGTTCATCAAGGGGTTCTCGGCCATCATCTCACCAATCACACAGCTAACAAGGCAGAATGTACGGTTTCATTGGGGTCCAGAGGCCCAGGAGGCGTTTGTGAAACTCAAGGAGCGATTCACATCCGCTCCCATCCTCAGTCACCCTGACCCATCTCTCCCATACATCCTGGAAGTGGATGCCTCTGAGGTAGCAGTGGGGGCCGTGGTCTCCCAACGCCAGGGCAATAAGGACCTAATGCACCCTGTGGGCTTCTTTTCCCGGAAACTTTCACCCGCAGAAAGGAACTACGATGTAGGTGACCGAGAACTGCTAGCCATAAAATCAGCGCTGGAGGAATGGAGGTACTTGCTGGAGGGAGCAGTCCACCCTGTACTAATTTACACGGACCACAAGAATCTTGAGTACTTAAGGACGGCAAAACGTCTAAAACCACGACAAGCCCGCTGGGCCCTCTTCTTTTCACGTTTCAGCTTCCACATTACCTACCGGCCTGGATCTAAAAATGTAAAGCCAGATGCGCTTTCACGCATGTTCGACTGCCCTAAAGACTCCACACCTCCTGATACCATCCTCCCTGCAAGCAACTTCCTTCTACTACAGCCGGATTTACTGTCCCAGATCAGGGAGGCCTCCCTGAACCCGCTCCTTCCCCCAGGACTTTCACTAAATCGTAGAGAGGGGCTTCTCTGGAAGGACAGCCAGGTGTTTGTTCCCGAACCCATCCGGGTTAAAGTATTGGCCCTCCTCCACGATCACCCACTAGCAGGACACTTTGGGGCCCGAAAGACTCTTGACTTGGTGCAGCGCACCTTCTGGTGGCCTGGTCTGAAGGAATTCTGCTCCAAGTATGTCAGTTCATGCCCAGTGTGCTCCCGAAGCAAGACTACTAGGGGCCGGGCCTGGGGCCTACTCAAGCCTCTACCTGCACCTGATCGACCCTGGCGTATGATAACGATGGACTTTATAGTCGAGCTGCCCCCCTCTGAAGATCACACGGCCATCTTTGTAGTCGTTGACCGACTCTCAAAGATGGCCCACTTCCTACCCCTAAGGGGAACCCCATCTGCAGCAGAGACGGCCCGTGTTTTTATCCGAGAGATCGTTAGGTTACACGGGGTACCCAAGAATATAGTCTCGGACAGGGGAGTCCAGTTCACCTCGCGGTTTTGGAGGGCACTGTGTGATAGTCTAAAGATTGAGCTGGCCCTATCCTCAGCTTACCACCCTCAAACTAATGGGCAGACTGAGCGCACAAACCAGACCCTCGAACAATATATTAGGTGTTTCACTTCATTTGTGCAAGATGATTGGGTTTCTCTGCTGCCCTTAGCAGAATTCGCGTACAACAACGCCAGCCACTCGACCACGGGACAGTCCCCGTTTTTCGCCAATTATGGGTTCCATTTAACATTTCTACCAGATTTTCTTACAGAGTCCTCAGTTCCAGCGGTCCAGGACGCAGTGACCTTCCTAAGCCGCAACAACCAAATCCTCCAGGAAGCCATAACCAAGGCCCAGGCGGACAGTAAGAAAGCCTTTGACCAAAAGAGGAGGGGAGAGTTGAATCTGCAAATCGGGGATCAGGTATGGCTTTCCTCTTCTAATTTAAAGTTAACCTGTCCCTCTAAGAAGTTGGCACCCAAGTTCCTGGGCCCTTTTCCTGTAAAGAGGAGGATTAATGAGGTGTCCTATGAACTGTCCCTGCCAGACACCATGAAGATACATCCTGTGTTTCATGTCTCTCTATTGAAACCCTCGGTACCCGATCCCTTCCCCAATAGGGAGTCCGGGCCTCCTGAACCTGTCCTAGTGGATGGAAACGAGGAGTACGAGGTAGAAGTTGTTCTAGACTGTAGAAGGCGACAAGGGCAAAGACAGTTTCTAATCAAATGGAAGGGCTTCGGCCCAGAAAGCAATTCTTGGGAACCTGAGGACAATATACATGCTGGAAGACTAATTCGTGCTTTTTTCATTTCACACCCTGAGAAGGATGACCAACTGGGCACCCGGAGGTTGCCCCTTGTGGGGGGGCAATGTCAGGGCTCCACTTGCGACGTACGGTCGAATCGGCGCGCGCGCATGCGCACACGCGCCGCTGATTCGTCCGGGCGTCGAAACGAGGGTACGCGCCGTCGTACTCCTCAGGCGCGCGCGCGTGCGCAGCGGGCGCGGGCACGTGCGTCGCGGGCGCACACGTGACGCGTTAGCGCTGTTTGGCGCCAGTTGGCCTTTAAAAGAATGACAGCTGCACATGTCAAGTGCTGTTCGTCTGCAGTTTGCCCCTTGTTTAACCTGCCTCTGTTGTGTACTCCTGTTTACCTGATCCGGCTTCCACTTGACTCTGCTGCCTTCTCCACTCCTGATTCCGGCCTGTTGACTCTGCTTTGGACTGATACCTGAACGCTGATCTCCTGCCTGTCTGACCTCTCCATTGCCTGTGCCCACTTACCTGCCTGCCAAGTGTATCCAGACCCGGCCTGCCTGACGACCCCTCTGCCTGCTCCCCGCATGCTGCATACTTCCAGAGTTGCTGACGCCATCTCGGGGTCACCCTACATCCGGACCCTGCTCCGCTACCTGCCAGTCTCTGCTGCTTCAACATCCAGGAGATCGCTACTGATCAGCTACGTCTCCCACAGCATCCATTCCAGGCACTCCTACCCCGCTGTGCTCACGGGACCACTGTCTCCACTCCAGTGGGCCCTGAACCAGAGCCGTAAGAGAGGCCCTCTCCCAGCGAAGTCAGGCTCACCACTCAGGTACCTAACAACGTGTGACTGCTGTGCTCCAAGTACAGTATCTGTGAGGGCCGGGTTGCAGTGTTGTGGCACCAGCACCAGTGCCTAAGGCACAATTTTTCAGCCCCTGTTTAACAGGGGCGTGTACTTACAATTTTTTAAAAAAAATGCTTCGCAACACGTGTGACTGCTGTGCTCCAAGTACAGTATCTGTGAGGGCCGGGTTGCAGTGTTGTGGCACCAGCACCAGTGCCTAAGGCACAATTTTTCAGCCCCTGTTTAACAGGGGCGTGTACTTACAATTTTTTAAAAAAATGCTTCGCAACACGTGTGACTGCTGTGCTCCAAGTACAGTCTCTGTGAGGGGTTGCAGTGTTGTGGCACCAGCACCAGTGCCTAAGGCACAATTTTTCAGCCCCTGTTTAACAGGGGCGGGTAATTACAAATCTTGATCTAATAGTTCACAGCAGGGCCCATTCCTGCGCCCACCAAGAGTAACTATGAGGGCCTGCAGTCTTGTGGCAACACCGTCCACCACCACCGCCAAAGGCCCAATTTTTCTGCCCTGTTCATCAGGTGCTTGCAATTACAAATCTTGATCTAATAACTCACAGCAGGGCCCATTCCTGCGCCCACCAAGAGTAACTATGAGGGCCTACAGTCTTGTGGCAACACCGTCCACCACCACCGCCAAAGGCCCAATTTTTCTGCCCTGTTCATCAGGTGCTTGCAATTACAAATCTTGATCTAATAACTCACAGCAGGGCCCATTCCTGCGCCCACCAAGAGTAACTATGAGGGCCTACAGTCTTGTGGCAACACCGTCCACCACCACCGCCAAAGGCCCAATTTTTCTGCCCTGTTCATCAGGTGCTTGCAATTACAAATCTTGATCTAATAACTCACAGCAGGGCCCATTCCTGCGCCCACCAAGAGTAACTGTGAGAGCTTACAGTCTTGTGGCAAAACCGTCCACCACCACCACCACCACCCCCAATTTTTCTGCCCTGTTCAACAGGTGCATGCAATTACAAATCTTGATCTATTAACTCACAGCAGGGCCCATTCCTGTGCCCACCAGTCTTGTGGCTACACCAACATCTAATAGGGCAAATTTCTGCAGAGTATATACGCCAGGCCCCTACTTTCAAACATCCAACTTACAAACGACTCCTACTTGCAAATGGAAAGAGAAAACAGGAAGTGAGAGGAAATCTACCCCTAGGAAGGGAAATTCTATCCTGTTAGATTTAATTTGGGAAAAAGGTATCTCCTCTCTACTGATACTTTATCACCAATCCTTGTTTCAATTAAAACCCCACTTTTCCAAAAACATTTGTCATTGGGACGGAAAGTGAGGTGACATGTTCTGAACAGATGTGCAAAGACAGCAAATGTTACAGGGGTGATAACCCCTCCCTATGTTCTCCAAAAAGCTTAAAAATAGATTTTTTTGGGATGGAGCTACACTTCATAATGTACCTGTTCAGATTCTACTTAAGATCAAACCTAAAGCCGCAAGTGGTTTTAAATGGCTTCTTTTTTTCCTTTACAAATGTCATTTTGTGCAAGGACAGTTCTAAACACGGGAAACACATGCCACTTCACAGGCATACTTTAGACACCCCCCAGGTACCATATTTAAAGGAAAATTTCACTTTTTTTTTTTCACTTTATGCATCATTAAAATGACTGCTCCCGAAAAAACGTTAGTTTTTAAAAGTTCTTTTTGCATTGATATATGTCCCCTGGGGCAGGACCCGGGTCCCCAAACCTGTTTTATGACATTAACATGCATATTGGCCGTTGTAATTAGCACTTTTGATTTCGAACGTTCGCGTCCATTATAACGTATAGGGTTCGAAAATTCGCGCGAACTTTCGGTCCGTTCGAAGGTTCTGGTTCGAACCGAACCCGGGGGTGTTCGGCTCATCCCTAGCTGCTAGGTGAATGTGCTAACAACTTGGCCACCGTGCTGCCCATTTTGTGCTCAGTGATAATTGTGCACCTTCTACATTGGTGTTTGATGAATAAATGGGCCCCCCTTATTTTGGTATTCAGACTTGGAAGGATACTCTATACTCTTTAGTTCAGCGGTGGAAGGATACCCTTTAGACTTCTTTTCAGTAATGAAAGGGCCCACTTTATGCTAGTGTTTAGTGGTGGAAGGACCCACTTTCCATTTTTGTTAAGTAGTGGAAGGGCTCTCTTTATATTAGTGTTTAGGACTGGAAGTGTCCTTTTTACAAGGTAATGGTCAGTGGCTAAAGGGCCCCCCGTCCTGTCAGTGCTTAGTGTTGGAATTGCCCCCTTTACATTGGTTCCATGGTTAAACAGGACCCCTTTATATTGGTGTTTAGTGGTGGAACAACTCTTTTTTCACATTTAGTGTCTCTAAATATAGTTTATCTTGCTTGTTCTGGCATATCTATATGCAGATTTTTTGCAGGGCCATGCTCATCATGTCAGAAAAGCTGCTGCTGTACAAAACTATGCTGGCATGGGCCTGAAGATCAGTCTACAGAAAGGTAGTCTGCTTCTCAAGCAAATTATCACAGCTCAGAGAGTTTTCCAGTTCTGTAAGGCCCCATTCACACCTGAGTGTTTTGTAGCCCGAAGCTCCAAAATGGTCAACATGCAAACTTCTATGGTTTTCAGTTGTGCACCTGAACATAGTGTTCCTTGAAGCTTGAAAAAGTTCATGAGCTTCTTTTGAGCTACAAACTTCAAACATTTTTGGTCCTTCAGTGGAAGTGCCTGAAAAACATACAAACATACGTGAAAAGTGCACGGAAATGCACATATCACACATTTAGTTTTGCTAGTACCTAGCTTTCCATTAACTAAAAATATTTTTTTTAAAAGCTGTCAATTCTCAGATGCCCACAAAAACTCCTGTACAGTTGCTCAAAAAAATAAATTAAAAAAATCCCACAAAATGACCAAAGACCAAAGTGTAAATGGAACCTATGAGAGCTGATGGACCCTTTTGTGCAATATAGCACAGTTTCAGAAACCTACTGTAAGTGCTACAGACTGGTGTTTTAAATTTAAATGTAATTCAGATAACATTTTTATGTATAGCGAAGGCAATGACTGATCTGAAGTCATGTTTAAGTGGCACCTAAGGTCACAACCTGTATAAGTAAGTGAGTAAGTAAGCATGGTAGCATTTTAAGACACCAAGTCCTCTTTCTCTGGCCTCTATACCCTTGGTGTTATAATATTGTAATGATCATTAAAACCTGTCAACTTCAATGGTAAATATTACACATTAGTGTATCCATTGTGACCTGTTTCATTACATTCAATTACAGTTGCTTGAATATATTATGTAAGTGCTGAAGTTTACACTTATTAAATCATAATTATAGCTCTTTGAAACATTGGTAGTAGCTCTGCTATCTCTGCACAATGACACATTTCATTTGTTCTGATAAATATAAGGCAGGTTGACATAGTACAGTAATTCTACGTTTTGATATTGTTAGAGATTTAAAGGTTTTTTTATACATTTTTGTTTCATTAAGATGGAAGTTGCTTTACTGTATATTTTCTGTTTCTATTATTGTGAAACATTGCTATACAGTTGTGTAATTCTACAGCACTTTTTATAGGGTCATACTTAAGGTATATGTGAACTCTTACCTTGTAAAACAACCCATTCAGCTTAAAATAGAAAATGCAGGGCAAAAGATTTCTGTATACAGTATACTGTATATATATATATATATATATATATATATATATATATATATATATATATATTTATATATATATATATATATATATATATATATATATTTATATATATATATATATATACATACATATATACCCACACACAAATACACTGCTCAAAAAAACTAAAGGAACACTTTTTAATCAATATATAGCATCAAGTAGGGATGATCCGAACACCCCCCAGTTCGGTTCGCAGCAGAACATGCGAACAGGCAAAAAATTTGTTCAAACACGCGGACACCATTGAAGTCTATGGGACACGAACGTGAAAAATCAAAAGTGCTAATTTTAAGGGTTAATATGCAAGTTATTTTCATAAAAAGTGTTTGGGGACCTGGGTCCTGCCCCAGGAGACATGTATCAATGCAAAAAAAAGTTTTAAAAACTGAAGTTTTTTCGGTAGCAGTGATTTTAATAATGCTTAAAGTGAAACAATAAAAGTGAAATATTCCTTTAAATGTCGTACCTGTGGTGTGTCTATAGTATGCCTGTAAAGTGGTGCACTTTTCCATGTTTAGAACAGTCCCTGCACAAAATTACATTTCTAAAGGAAAAAAAGTAATTTAAAACTACTCGCGGCTATAATAAATTGTAAGGTCTCAGCAATACAGATAAAAGTCAAAAACAGCATGGGGGTTCCCCCAAAAATCCATACCAGGCCCTTTGGGTCTGGTATGAGCATTATTAAAATCACTGCTCCCGAAAAAAACGGCCGTTTTTAAAACTTTTGTTTGCATTGATACATGTCCCCTGGGGCAGGACCCAGGTCCCCAAACACTTTTTATGATAATACCAAGCATATAAGCCTTTAAAATTAGCACTTTTGATTTCTACCATAGACTTTTAAAGGGTGTTCCGCGGCTTTCGAATTTGCCGCGTACACCCCAAATTTGTTTTGGTGAATAGGCGAACACCCGATGTTCGAGTCGAACTTACGTTCGTCTCGAACATCGGGCTCATCCCTAGCATCAAGTCAAAAAAACTTGGGGGATATTGATCTGGTTAGTTAAGTAGCAGAGGGGGTTGTTAATCAATTTCAGCTGCTTTGGTGTTAATGAAATTAACAACAGGTGCACTAGAGGGGCAACAATGAGACAACCTCCAAAATAGGAACGGTTTTACAAGTGGAGGCCACTGACATTTTTTCTCTACTCATACTTTCTGACTGTTTTTCACTAGTTTTGCATTTTGGTAGGTTCAGTGTCACTACTGGTGGCATGAGGTGATACCTCGACCCTATGGAGGTTGCACAGGCAGTCCAACTCCTCCAGGATGGCATATCAATATGAGCCATTACCAGAAGGTTTGTGGTTTCTCCCAGCACAGTCTCAAGAGCATGGAGGAGATTCCAGGGGACAGGCAGTTACTCTAGGAGGGCTGGACAGGACAATAAAAGGTCCTTAACCCATCAGCAGGACTGGTATCTGTTCCTTTGTGCAAGGGGGAACGGGATTAGCACTGCCAGAGCCTTACAAAATTACCTCCAGCAGGCCACTAGTGTGAATGTCTCTGACCAAACAATCAGAAACAGGCTTCATGAGGGTGACCTGAGGGCCCGAAATCCTCTAGTGGGCCCTGTGCTCACTGCCCGGCACTGTGGAGCTTGATTGGCATTTGCCATTGAACACCAGAATTGTCAAGTCCGCCACTGGCACCCTGTGCTTTTCACAGATGAGAGCAGGTTCACCCTGAGCACATGTGACAGATGTGAAAGGGTCTGGAGAAGCCATAGAGGATGTTATGTTGCCTATAACATCGTTCAGCATGACCGGTTTTGTGGTGGGTCAGTGATGGTCTGGGAAAGCATATCCATGGAGGGACACACAGACCTCTAGAGGCTAGACAATGGCACGTTTACTGCCATTAGGTATCAGGATGAAATCCTTGGACCCATTGTCAGACCCTACGCTGGTGCAGTGGGTCCTAGGTTCATCCTGGTGCATGACAATGCCTGGCCTCATGTGGCGAGAGTATGCAGCCAGTTCCTGGAGGATGAAGGACTTGATACCATTAAATGGCCCCATGCTCGCCTAACCTAAATCCAATAAAACACCTATGGGACATTAAGTTTCGGTCCATCCGCCAACGCCGCCAGGTTGCACCTCAGTCTGTTCAGCTCAGTGATGCCCTGGTCCAGATTGGAGAGGAAATACCCCAGGATGCCATCCATCATCTCAGGAGCATGCCCCAAAGTTGTCAGGCATGCAAACAAGCATGTGTGGGCAGTGGCCTAGTGTGGGTTGTCAGCGCCTGTGGCAAGGCAAGGCAAGTAATTTGCGCCTAATCCGTGGACTTTTAGCACTCAATGAGTCCCTTCCACTAGTACAGTATAAAACACATGTATTGTATTTTATGAAAATACTGATGTATTTAAAGTAAAACGTATCTAATACAAGTTTGTTTTCAAACACTTTGGAGTGTGAAATAATCAAATTTTGTTGCTTTGCAGCCTGAAATGAATACAGACACGGTTTTTGCTTTATCCAGCTACATTTACTATAAGTGCAACTTATAACATCCAAGTGAAAGATATAACACCAACATGTCAGGTAAAAGAATCAAAAACAGAATCACTTATTTGGAAAAAGGATCACACCCCTCCTAAAAATGACTTGTAAACTCAATCAGGTGTAGCTAATCACCTTCTCAATGGCACACAAAGCCATTTGACTTTCATTTTGATTAGTTCAGCATGAAAAGAGCTTTCCTGGAACATTTGAGTCCCTGGTAGTACAACTACAATTGTGGACAGGCACAAGTCAAGAGATGGATACAACAAAAATGTAAGGCTTTATCAATGCCTGGAAGCACAGTGAAGTTTATCTTTAAGAAGTGGAGGGTATTTGGTACAACACAGACCCTCCCTGGATCAAGACAACACTCCCAACTAGATGAAAGAGCCAGGAGGTCAGAGAGGATTCCAAAAGACCTACAGCAGCAATGAATGGATGGGGCAAAATACCATCAAATTCTTGAGGAAAATCCAAAGGCAACCTCTGGATATGACGCTGAGCACGATCCCTCATTTTCTTTGGTCAACCATGGCAAGGCCTGTTCTGAGTGGAACCTGTCCTGTTAAACCACAGTATGATCTTGACCACCATGCTGCAGCTCAGTTTCAGGGTCTTGGCCACCATGCTGCAGCTCAGTTTCAAGGTCTTGGCAATCTTCTTATAGCCTAGGCCATCTTTATGTAGAGCAACAATTATTTTTTTCAGCTACTCAGAGAGTTCTTTGCCATGAGGTGCCATGTTGAACTTCCAGTGACCAGTATGAGAGAGTGAGAGCGATAACACCAAATTTAACACATCAGCCCCCCATTTACACCTGAGACCTTGTGACACTAACGAGTCACATGACACCGGGGTGGGAAAATAGCTAATTGGGCCAATTTACGCTGTTATACAAGCTGTATACACACTACTTTACATTGTAGCAAAGTGTCAATTCTTCAGTGTTGTCACATGAAAAGATATAATAAAATATTTACAAAAATGTGAGGGGTGTATATTCTACATTCCCATCAGTCCCTGCCCTCAAGAGGCTTACAAGCTAAGGACTCTAACTCACATTCATACATACACATACTAGGGCCAATTAAGACAGGAGCCAATTAACCTACCAGCATGTCTTTGGAGCGTGAGAGGTAACTGGAGTACCTGGAAGAAACCCATCTAAACACAGGGCGAACATGCAAACTCCAGGCAGGTTGTGCCTTGGTTGGGATTTCAACCAACAACCCTAGTGCTGGCAGATGGAAGTGCTAACTGCTTAGCCACTTTGCTGCCTCATACATTAATAGACAAACTGCTGTCAGTTTTCAATAATGTTCTAGTTGTCATTTCTAAGTGTGCTGCCACAATTCAGGTAGATCGTCCTTTCCAGCTTTTCGATCCCCAGCCTTGGCATGAATTGTGTGGTTATGAACTTGTTAGTGTAAAGCTAGCCAGTCAATTGGGGTAAGCAAGGGTCAGCACAAAATCACTGGCAGTATAAATCAATCCAATATGTTAACATCTCCAAGAAATATAATCATTTTTGGAATTTTTGAAACTGAAAGTCATAGATGTGCCACGGGTATAAAATGTGGAAAAATATATGATTTGAGTTGGTTACATTTCTCTTTCAATGATCAATTCTGTCAGAATGTGTGTACATACACACTGGCAATTTAAACAATTTCCAGCCCTTCATGAATGGTTAGTGAGGCTAAATAAAGTAGCAGAGATGAAGGAACTGATCCACATAACTCAAGACTTGCTAAGTTTATAATGTGGTTCTAATGGATATAATATAAAAGTGTATGTAAACCATAACAATGAGCTTCTCTGATTTGTTCCATTAAATATATCAATAAAATGTCTTGTTATACGTTTTGATAAGAGGAAAATTATCAGTGGATTGTGTCCTGTTGCTAGTATTGCCTGTGAGGTCCCTGCAACTGATAGCTTCCCCATTACTGACTTAAAACTAGTACACACAAACCGAATGTCAATCGGCATCGGCTTGTTTCTATTGAACTGGCCGATGCTGGCCGACATTCAGTCTGTGTGTATGGCAGCCGGTCCGACAGATGTTGGCCGTTCGACCAGCTTTTGTCGTAGGGTCATGACCGAAAAAGACCTGCCAACCGGCCTCCCGATCAGCACTCTCAGCCAATGGCTGGGAGCGTTGACTGAATGTTCTGGCGGGGGGGAGGGGGGCGTTCCCCCGGTCAGATCACAATAAAACAGCAGGGGAGATCACTGTACTAACATCAGATTGTTAGTATAGCAGGTCCGACTTGTCAGTTTTTTTTTTATTCAATCAAAAAACTAGTGGTGTGTACTAGGCTTTACCATGTTTTGTTCTGAACTGTGTCTCTGTGTGAGAGTCATTAACCTGGTAGAGATAGGACTTTCTCCTTTCTCATGTCAGAGCTACCTCCAATGACTGGTGATCAAATGATTGGTGGGGTAATGATCAATAAGCAGCAGAAGAGGCTTAGGAAGTGCAGATCCACAGAATGGCTGTGGATGCACTACAGGTCATCGAGCGCAAGGTCTCTAACATCCACCAGCTCCGTGATGTCATTGTGGAAGAGGACTCCAGTGGCAACCTGTGAAGCTCTGGTGAACTCCATGCCCAAGGGGGTTTAGGCAGTGCTGGAAAATAATGGTGGCCATACAAAATATTGACACTTTGGGCCCAGTTTGGACAGTTTCACTTCAGGGGGTACTCACTTTTGTTGCCAGCTGTTTAGACATTAATGGCTGTGTGTTGAATTATTTTGAGGGGACAGCAAATTCACACTGTTATATAAGCTGTACACTCACTACTTTACATTGTAGCAAAATTAAATTTCTTCAGTGTTGTCACATGAAACGATATAATAAAATATTTACAAAAATGTGAGCGGTGTACTCACTTTTGTGAGATACTGTATGTGTAAAGCGGTGTGTAAATTGACGGTGTTATATAAGTGCCCATAATAAATGAAATGAATAATAAAGCCAGAGTTGGTAAGATATAATTACACTGAATACTTGTCTACTAAAAAAAAAAAAAAATTGTGTAGGAACAAAAAACTGCACCTTAATTCTAGGTGGCCATCCAGAACCTATGTGAAGGTAATTATGTGCTGCCCTGATAACCCTGCCACTCTAGGCAATGCCCTTTGTTTGCCATGCAAAATCCAGACCTGCATAGAACCACTGGCTGATGAGCACTTGCGAAGATCATAAAAGCAAAAAGATATAAATGACCCTGTTATCCTCATACACAGCTTTTGTTATATCATAGATCTTACCTGAAACCTTTGCCAAATATAACCCTGGGAATATGGATAGGTGTTATTAGTGTCACAATGCTCAGAACAGAGGCGGCTCTCTAATTAGGCAAATTAGGCGGTCGCCTAAGGCCTCGCACTCACAGGGGCCTCACGGCCTCCTAATTTGCCTGTGCTCAATCACTGATTCTGTCCCCCCCCTCTTTATTTCACCCTCTTTTCTGTGTGCTTGTATTTTTTTTTCCTATTACGGGCGTGAGTGGGGCCTCATGTGTAAGTTTCGCCTAAGGCCTCACAAAGTCTAGAGCCGCCTCTGGCTCAGAAACCTTTTTTTCCTGACACAAAGCATGACAGCATACACGAATGGGATAGGCTCTGTCTCTCGCCCAATCAGGACTGGTTATACTTTATTTAAATAAGTCGCCACCCACTAGGCGGCATTCTCTTTTTTTTCCTCAAACGCTCAACTGGTTATAACTGTAAATCAATGAAGATTTTTATTTTTGCCCTCACCTGCTGGATTCATCTGGCCAGCCGTACAGGTTCAGCCTCTTTCCTGTGACGAAGCCCCTCTGTTCGGTTGTAAAACTTCCATACGAGGGAGACCCCCCCAGGTTTAGATACTGGGGGGCTGGGATACTGGTCTCTGGATGCAGGTAAAACAGTTCTGTCTTGTAGTTAGTTGGGACTGATCCAGTCTCTCCTCCCTGGTAAGTTGTGCCCCCACACACACACATTTTGTTAGTTTGTTAGTTTGGCTTTGGATATGTTGGTTTCCCTTGCAAAGATGCTGGAAGTTTTTTTTGTGGTCAGGGCTGCCCCCTTCCAAGATGGCTCCTTGTTTGTTTCCTGTGGCTGGATGTGGCTTTCAGTCGGCAGGGAGCAGCGAGATGATATTGGGGTAACTTCTGGCCCACTGTAGCAGTGGCCTGGAGCTCCAGGCGGCTGCCTGGGAATGGATTGGTGTCCACCTGTCAGGAATGGAGCCTCTCCCATCCCCCCCTTATAGCCAGTCGGGGAAGGGTGCTGCACAGCACAGGTAATCTTTCCATGGGCTGTCATGGTGTGTTTGAATCATTATGTTGTTAATATACAAGCTGCCAAAGTAGGTTAAACTGCTGTGTATAGTTCTGTCTGTTTCATTTGCCTCAAAGGTTTTTGTTTGTCTGTAGGACTACTAATGCATGAACTGATATACAGGTGTTTGCTGCAAAGTTGAGTCTTTCTATTAACTCAGCAATGCCTGACTTTGCAGGTTTTGGATTACTGTATCAATGCTCTAATGCTTGGATTTGCTGTGTTTAAACTTTACAGGGCAGTTGACTAGTGTAGGTGATCCTGCCAGGTATATTAACCCTTCATTGCGCTGCTTATGACGACAAAATGATGCTTCAGTATGGATGCCACTGCTGCTATGCGTTGTAAGGTCTGCTTTTGGGTGCAATGTGTTTAATGATTGCTATGCATTAATCTATTTGTTATGTCTAAATGCAAGCGTAAAAAAATAAATTAAAAAAAATAAAAGATTTCAGTGTTCTGCTTAGGTTACAGTGCTTTAAGTAATTGGTTTAGTACACTACTATCTGTAATAGGGTTTAACCCTTGCTCACAGCATATAGATCCATTTGCTGCTTCAATGTCTGCAAATGGGTGTGTGGATGGCCACTGATATTGTATTAAGTCTATGTCCTAGCCAGTACTTCCAGGTATTTTATTATGACCACAAACCTGCAGCTCATATCTTGAGCCATAAGTTTACCCAGAGACCAGCCACGATCAATAAGGTGAGGGTCAGGTAGGTATGCTTTCATATACAAAAAGAGTGTGTGGCCAGTATGGATGGTAAAACTCTCCAGCCCTTAAATACCAGCACCACTCCCCAAAGGAAAAGTGGCAACTTATTCTTCCAACAGTGACAGGTCCTGTTTGGCTCTAAAACTGCTATACATTAAAAGTGCTGCCAGAAGGGACAGGCTAAAAGAAATCATAAAAAGGACCATCCTGGGCAGAATGGGGAGTGTGGTTAGCTGACGTGCCCGCCAAGATGCTATGCCAAGTTGCATATCAGGCGGCAGTAAAACGCAATGGCAGATGTGTTCACTCAAGTGAAAACTGACTGGCTGGATCTCTAGTCACTAATGCTCAGGTACTAAGCTAATCAAACAGCTGAGTCTGTTTAAAGGGTACCTCCTGCTTCAAAATACAGCAGGCCAAAGAGCGTTCAACAGATTGGCCAGATGTGTTTTCATGCTAGCAGAGGATGCAAGATCCCCTCTGTAAAACCCAACTCTTACTGCAGAGGCAGTTGGCCAAGCCAAGTAATCTTCATCAGACCAGCCAGAAGTGCCAGTCTGCCAGCGGATGATGCGATAGCCTTCGCAGAGACATGGAAACAGCAATGGAAATGAAGATTTATACTACCATTAAGGAGTATGGTATAGCCTGTGTTGGAGTTCACTTCAGTTGCCAAGGCTATTTGGTTCTCAGCAGACAAGTTGAGGGCAAACTTGGCCAGTAATACGCCTCTGTGGTGTTTGGACCATGAGTGAAATTAGAGTGACCAGTGAGGCAGTGCAACCACTATGGAGGCAGCAGGCTGTTCCTCATACTATTCTGTGGGGTTAATCAAGCCCTAGGGCTTATCCCATTGATGGCATATACCTCTTCTAAGTCGATTGGAATATGATTTAAGATGGAATCAGGGACTAATCCCTTAGGCTAGTCACCTAGGCCCAGAACAAAGAGTTGGTGACAGGGCCTGAGAAGAGCTAGAGAAAAGATTGGAAGGTCCATGATCGTCTTTAATCGCCTAAGCTCAAGTCTGCTCCTCTTGAGGAGCAGCAAAGTTCCTTTTCACTCAAATGTGCCCAGTAGGTGTTATATGGCAAAAATGTAATGCAAATTTGGGCAGGAGACTCAGGATCAGTGGAGCCTGTGCTGCACTTGTCTTTGTGTTGGGATCTGTCTGCAACAAAACCTTGGGACAACAAGATTGGGACAAAGATTCCAGGTGTGCTGTCGAGTTGTACTTTGCGCAGTAAGGAAGTCAATAGAATTTCTTCCCACTCTTTCAACTCCTCTAATTCCCACTATGGTTCTTTAGAGCAATCAAGGCTTTAAGAAAATGTTACCAAATCTTTTCCAACAAGAATAATCGGTCCATTGTTGTCAGTCGGAAAGCAGATTCAGGCAAGATATGTAACAAAGGATCACGATCCAAAACGTCATATGGAGTCATTGAGATTAATCACTCAAACTATCAGATAAAACAGCTACAGTTTCTCTAGATCTAGCTGATGTGTACATGGACACTTTGGTACACCCAGGCTTCTGAGAATTGGCTGAATTGAATTGTTGAATTGACTCATTCAACAACCATTGACCTTTCCACATTTTCCAGAACATTGCTTCCAGTAGTGGCCGTCTTGCAGAAGCAAGGGATTCAGGTTCCTTATGTGGACAACAGATGCAGGTGGCTCAACATCCTCAAGGTCCTGGCAAATCCTGATTCAGAGGGAAGGCTAACAAAACTAATTATAATAATGACATTTTAGACATTCAGGCGAATACTGTAGAGTTGCCCACATGAAGGGTGACAGTATTAGGACTTATGTGGAGGCAAGTCCTAGCTGTATCCCATCTGTTTGTTTCCCATGGTCTCAAATGGTCAAGAAGATTGAGAACATTATAAACTGGCCTTCTAAGGTAATGAAAGACTTTTCTTCCTATTCTAGGGAAGATTACCCCACATATGAGACTAGTCCCGTTGATGGTGGCTAAGGATAGTTAATCTTATCAACTTTTATAAACTTCCAGACGTAACAATCATTAAAGTCTATTCACCTCAGTGACCTCCTAGGTCAAGTCAATGACATAGGCCAGTGGAGGACAAAGTGGGGAAGTCGTTTGGGCAACACAACCTAGGAGGCCTCAGATATGCTCCAAACAGACGGCTATAGGTAATCTCCTATCGTCATGGCAAGAGGCATCTCCTATTCAGGTTTGCCAACAGTAAAACCTGTCTCATTGCTCTGTGTTCTGGTGTCTCAGAACTTCCTGTCAAATACGGTAAAATATGAAGCCTTGGATGTCAAAGGTGAGTCCCTGGACCAGGCTTTCTCAACCTTTTAACCCTAGAGGAACCCCAAAAATAATTTTCAAGTGTCGAGGAACCCTTACTAAAACCAATTCATCAGGGGTCAATAGAACAATGCCCTTATACTGGTGGTCAATAGGAAGACTGTTCCCCTTAAAATGGTGCTCAGAATGACACCCTTAAAGACAGCTAAAAATATATTTTGTGTCATGCTGCTGGCTTTGCTAAGTGATGCTGAACCTTGAACTCTGTAGGCACCATCAAAAAGGTAGTTCATCAGCCACAGCTCAAGGAACCCCTAGCAACCTCTGGAGGAACCCCAGGGGTCTACGGAACCCTAGTTGAGAATGGCTGCCCTAGACCAACAAGCGGTTCAATGAATCTCAACCTGGCAGTAAACTCAATGTTCAGGATTGGAAGTCATTCCTGCAAGAGGAGCTTCCCAGAAGTGGAAGCAGTGGATCTACTAACATCCAGCTGGCTTAGCAGGTTACCCTGTATAGCCACCAGACTCGCGATCTCTAAGCTCCTCATCAGGATCATAGTGCATGATTGAGCAGGTTGAAAAAGGACACAAGTCCATCTAGTTCAACCAGGATCCGTAGTCATACAGCTGGGATAAGGGCAATGATATGGTGGCCTTACAGGCCATGGTGTCCTCAAAGTACAATCTTTGGTCCAAGTTCATCCTATTTTATTCTTCCTGAGATCTCAGACCTTACACAGCAGAGCCAAGTGTATCCAAATTCAGCCACGTTACATCTAGCAACTGGGAGACCAAGTTAGAAAGGCTCATTGCGGGATCTCACCTTCATTATTTGAAACCTTGTGGAAGCCGGGGGAACCTGCAGCAAACTCCAGGTATACTAGAACACGGAAAATCTGGCAGAATTTCAGGATGAATCCTCTGCTCCCAACTGCAACTAGACTACCTCAATAGGTTCAGTGACACTAAAGTAGTATTTCTTAAGGATATTGTGTCTTTGAGAATTCTTTCAGAGATCCAAGCGTCAAGCAGTAAACTACCTTATTGCTACCATAATCAAACAAAATGGCTCTGGTTTCTTCTTCACCAGCACTAGACGAGGGTCTGCATCTTTGCTTCTGGGTCAAGACATCACCCTTCCGGCATGTCCAAGCTAAAATGTCAGAGTCACCACAAGCTGGAGTAATGGACTCTATGTGGAAGAAATACATGGAAGTGGTCCTTCTCTAAAAGGTCAGACAGTGGCCTCTTCAGGCCTGGCAGTATCAGAAGAATACTTTCACTGTCCGCTAAGACAATAGCATTATCTTGGGTCAGAGTAGCCTAAGGGGCTTATAGAAGGAAGATAAATTAATCAATATAGTGCAGAGCTCACTTTATCAGATGGGTAGTATGTCCATGGGCAAAATTCAGAGGTCCAGAATTTTACAGGATACCAACCAGGTTCATATACTACAAACCATTTTCTTGCCTATTTCAAAGTCAATCAGGCAACATTGGAAGCAGGGGGATTGACTTCAGTTCTAATCTAATGATATGTTGATTCAAACTCTTCAGCATGGCCCTCCCTTATAGGTTTTGTGGGTGTGCTACATCTCATTCGTGTATGCTGTCATGCTTTGTGTCAGGAAAACTGAAAATGTTATACTTACCTGACAGTAATTTTCCTTTTCTGATGCAAAGCATGACAGCATACAGGTCCCTCCCTTGTGCGTTTCGCATTTGAGTATAGTTACGAGAATGCCGCCTAGTGGGAGATTACTTATTTAAAAATAGTAGAACCAGTCCTGATTGGGCGAGAGGCGGAGCCTATCCCATTTGTGTATGCTGTCATGCTTTGCATCAGGAAAGGAAAATTACCGTCTGGAGACCATGACATTTCTCCGACAGTTAACGGGACCACCATCTGAGCTGACTAATAATTGGCTAGGTAAATTTCATCAGAAGTGTTGTTAACAGCTTGCAAGTTCATTTCAAATACTATTCCCACAAAAAGAAAATGGTTTTAATAAAAAAATTAAAAAAAACACCTTTTACCATTATATAAAATGTATCAATAAATATCAAATTTTCTGTATTTGAGAGACTTTGACAGCCATACCTTGAAGTTTCTAATTCATAACCTCACAATGTTTTGACCCCCGTTCAAAACTTCTTTCATCTTTTGTATGCTTTAATAATGAAACACAGACATCAATTAAAGTGTATGTAAACCTTCACCTTGTGAAACAACCCATTCAGTTTAAAATCCAAAAGAAAGGCAAAACATTTGTTTACAGATATAAAAAAAAACATTATCAACACCTTTACCCTTTTTGCTAAGTGATCACATATACTCTATTCTCATCTGCGTAAGAGCTGGGGGAGGAGAAGCAGCAGAACACTGCTATTCCCACTGAATGGCTGTGCGGTGGAGGGGGGGGGGGGGGTGTCAGGACAAGTCTGATTATTGTAGGAGATGCTTAAGCCCCATACACACGCGCGGATTATCCGAGGACCAGGTCTGTCGGATCATGTCTGTCATACTTTGTCCGGTTGGTTGTTGGTTTTGCGTACACACGGTCGGACAAAGTTGTCGGAAAATCCGATCATTCTGAACGTGGTGACGTTTGTTGCCTACGACGGGACTACGTAGAGGCTAGTAGCCAATAGCTTTGGTCTTGTAATGTGATCTAAGCATGCGTAGCACTTTGTCCGTCGGAATTCGCTACACACGATCGGATTTGGTGTGATCGGACTTTGTTGTCAAAAAATCTATCCAGCAGGAGATAGGATTTTGTCCGTCGGACAATCCGATGGAAACTGTCCGATGGTGCCTACACACGGTCGGAATTTCCGACAACATTGTCTGATAGGACAGAATCCATCGGAAAATCCGACCGTGTGTATGGGGCTTTAGTGTGTTCAGTTTTTAAAATGAAAGCCGAAGGACTGGCAGGATTACCAGGGATTTCACACAAAGGAAGCAATACAAAGAGAACAGGATACTTTCTCATACAAGTACATAGTACAGCAGACACATATCAGGAATATGAAATGTTGGAGTAACCCATTTTAAGAGGTTACTGTAAATTCATTATATATTGAAATTAAAGGGGTACAGTAAATTTTCATGCTTCACAATTAATAATGTTCTGTAATGTAAACAAAAGTTATGTGCATTTCCTAACTCGATAAAAACTTTGAAACAATCAAATTATATTATTATAGATGTTTATTGAATGTGTATGTTATCTATTGTCACTTTTCTTATCAATTAAAAAAAAAAAATCAGTTGAACAAAATAAAAGATTTCATTTGATGTTCCTTTGCCATGTATTTTTTTTTCTAGCAGTCTGACATTTTTTATTGGCCATTTTAAATAACAATGCCTTCTTATGTAATTTTATACCAAAGGCCCATATCAGACACAGTCAAGAGAGAGATACTGTAAGCTAATCCCCTAATTTATGCTTATTATTATAAAAAAAAAGAAAAACATATGTCACATGAATTACTCACACTATACAACAAAACTGAAAATGAAAACAAAAGCTGGTCATAGATTAATCAAAACTCTTCCAGTTCATCAGAGGTCGGTAGAATTTTGATCTGTGTCTATTCCTGCTCTACATAAGTTGATCATTTGATTGACATCTGTTGAATGAAAATATTGGAAAACAATTCTCAATCAGCACCTGCAGCCACTGATCAGGTGGATGGAGCTATCAATATACAATGTCCTGTGGCTAGAGATTTCTCCATCCAAAAATAAATAGTATATGGCCACCTTCATTCTATTTAACAAGTACATCAGTACAGTGCTATGATGGGGAAACAAAGAAGAGTAAAAAAATAAGTATGGACATTTATACTCACCTAGGTGGATGCAGCATCGATCTGATTCTGCATCTGTCCCCCATCCGCTCTGCAGTGAGAACTGAGTGATCAAACACTGCTTATCACTCAGTTCTCCCCTCTGATCTGCCCCTCCAGCACTCACTGGAGTGCTGGGCTGTGGGGGGCGGGAGGGGCTGGCTCAGTCTCCCAGCAGTTTGCTGAGAGGCTGAGCCAGGTGCCGATTCAGGCATCTCGTGGATTCCGACTGAAAAGTCAGGATCTTTCCTGAGCCTGGACTGGTTGAGTGGTGTCAGACGAAAATTGGTCTCCTGAAAAACCTTTTAGGAGTGCAGAACGAACTGCACTCTTGTGATTCATAAGAGAAGTATAATTAAAAAGGCTTTGGCTATACTGAAGGTCAAGTTTCCTTCATATAGGCGCTATGTACCCAATACTATCTGTTCTATTGTTAAGCTACTCTATATATTACCTTCAACTGGCACATTAAAAGGTGTGCATTTACTGCTATTGTGGATTCTGTCTTCAGAAGAGTGGGTAATTATGATGACAAGGAAGAAGTACAAGTGTAAGGGGTGGGGGGCTTGCAGCATTAAGATGGGGTGTCAAACTGGCCATATGCAGCTCTAATTTCGGACAAATCCTGTGAATTGGTCAAAATTCGAGCTGTGGGAGGCCTTTCCAATACCACCAGCTTATCAAACTTTGACTGGGAAATTAAAAGAGCTGAGCGGAAAAAAGTCATCCAAACAGTGACTGTAGCCAATCAGCTGTTCAGGTATTCTGACAGTTACCAGTGCCAGCTGTCAGAAAACAATAGCTGGAATAGGGAGATTAGTCTATCCATGCTGTTTAGCGGGGACAGAGTAATCTATAGTTTTTGGATAAATATTTATGTGTATGGCCAGCTATAATCCTCCTCTGCCTCCTTTTCTGAACAGCCTTAAAGGCACTAGAGCAGATAAAAAAATTAAAAATAAACCCACTATTCAGGATCTGTCGCGAGTAGTTCTGAATATGTGGCAGCATAGATCCGGAAGAAAGATTTTAAGGCAGCAATAAACTTCTCACTTGCTTTAAAACATCATTTAAATTTCATGTGGTGGTGTTTGAAAATTCATACAAGTAAAGCCCTTTGCACACGGGGAAGTCTATTTGCTGTGCATGCCTCTTGGTGTTTTAGTGCGCCCGGGAAGCACAGGTGTAGCACCCAGTCCCTGAACTAATAGGGCTATAAAACATGAGTACAGTGTTCAGCCACAGCCTGCCATTTACAGTACTTTGACAGGCTAGAAGCAGCAGGGCTGGACTAAAACGCATGAGGCATGGACAGCAGCTAGACACCTCATGTTCAAGGGACCTAAAACGCTTAACACGTTAGTGAAAAAGATTATATAGTTACAAAATATGGCATTTAATGAATGTAAAAATCTGTGTTGGTAAAATGCTGTGCTTCATTAGTCAGTGCTGAAATGACTTGGTGAATACATCAGCAATAAGCGGGTGTTTTTGCTAAGCCCTGAGAGACTATTTTGTCTTTAAACGGCATAGCTCACTCCTGCAAAGTACTGTGCACAGAGTGTTAACTGCCCATTTAGGCTTCTTTTATGCTTTACTTTATTTTATCAAATCATCTCAAAAGCACATATTATGCAGAATTAGATGCACTTTCCTCTCTGCGGTTGTTTGCTTTTTCCTATCTTCTAACTTAAAAGTTTAATTAAAAATGTGGCCTTTGCTAACACGTAACAGCATGTTAAACTCAAGGCCCTGTAGAAGCAAATGTCATAAAAGGAAGCTTGAAATCAAAAAGTGTATTGAGCTAAATGGCTGAAATATAAACAAACACTCACAAGCATGTAAGCAAAGTATCAGCTTCACTTTGTGCTGCATGACGTTAAAATTAATGTGGACTGCGGCATCTGTCTGAATTTGATTCTCCAGATCCAATCATTTGTATCGCTCTCACATGCGAGCCCCCCTATCTGAGGCAGCATCTGCCAACTCACATTTTATTAAACGTATCTATTTGTTATTTCTTCACAACTGGCCATTCTACCTGTCTGCATGGGAAAGCTTGAAGTTGTTCTCATTCAAACAGTTGTAAATATGTAAAATAATTATATAATATATATATAAATATCTAACTTAATTGCAAAGGACATACTTGCTCAGTTTCTTCAATATTGGTACACGTTGGAAGCGCTGGTACAAACTACTGATTTGGTGTTGTCACATAAAGCTTAGTTGCATGATTTTTGCCTTGCTACTATGTGAACAGGGAAATTGGGGGATCATTTTACAGCTGACATTTCTTATAAAAGGTTGTATGAAGGTACAGTAAATAGGCATTGCAATTCCACTTTTCCAAGGTTGCAATTTAGCTGGTCGAGTTGTGTCATTTTGCTTGAAATAACAGCTTAAAACAGCTCACTAAGTGACTAGTAAGAGCCCATGAATCTCCATTATTCTGGCAGTGTAATACTATACTGATGTGCTGTTTTACACAGTGTAACTGCACTTTGAAAATGGCTAGGTCCTTGGCCTTTTCCGCATCACATATCATGCACTGAATTAGATAAAATGATGTGAAGGCCTGGGCTATATTCCCATACAACCAGATTATGGCTTCTTCACAATCACGTGCAACCTAACTTGCATCAATGGTGATGGGCAATTTAGACATACAGTATATGCAGTGCAGGGGCCAAATGCCCTTAACAACCAAGAGATAAGAAGTAATTGCATGAAAGCCACATGCAATATTTAGCTTTGGATAAAGTCAAATTTTCTGCTAGGGAGATTTGCTCTCGATTTGTGATCGCTGACACCAGGAGTTGGCACCAGAACAGTAATAGAGAAACATTTTTCAACGGGGACCATTGTTCCATAAGAGATGTCTTAGAGGGATTTCCCTTACTTTGGAGAGACTTCCTGCTACCTTTTGTTGTGTATACAGGACAAGTAGTGAAGTGAACAGAAATCTACCCAATGGGACACAGATGGCAAGTAAAATCTGGCAAGGTTTTCAATGCTCCCTTTTCTATTTTGAATACATAGTCCAAAAAATAAAATAAAAACAATAATAATAATAATAAATAATAATGAATGCACCCATAATGATTAATAAAAAGGTGCATTTATTATTTTTTTAATTGGAGCCTGCAAAGCATTGCACCCGCGATCAGGTCTATTATGAAGTATGGACCTTCAGTTACAGGACTGGAGGTAGTATTAATGGACTACAGGAGTAGTGATGTCACTGCACTTATTCTCATTGAGAATTACAAGTCCCTCTGCTGCAGTGGAAGATTGGACTTTTTTCATTCACAGATTCTTGCGAAAAAATGGCACCATGCATAGCCATGCCAAATAGGAAAAAAAAAAAGACAGGAGCCAGAGGGGGGGAACCCCCCCAGATTTTGCAAGGTGTGGGGGAGGGGGTTGGGGGTGCGGGCTGTAGAATGTTGCCATATTTAATGTTACACCCTAAATACGTGTGTAACATGAAGCATTGTCAGAAAAATAGACATATAATGATTTTGAAGGTTAAAACTAAGGCTTGCCATACACGGAGAAAATTACTTTCCTGCAACCAGGGGTTGCAAGGAAGAAATTTGTTTGATTCCCCCATCAACACAGACAGTGTTGATGGGGGAATCCCTCCTGCCGGGCCATTGTCTTCTCCAGGTGGGAGAGGGGGGGGGAAGCTGCGAGAAGACAGTGATTATTGCTAGAGGCTATAGCAGCCTAGCGATAATCGCAGGTAAAGCCTGGTTGTACCCAAGTTGATCAACTTGGTACATTCAGCCTGCCCATACACGATACGAAGAGCATGGCCTATAATTTATGATCTGCTTAAAGATTGATTTAAGCCTTGTACACACGGCCACATGTCGGATGCCATCGGCCGGTTCAATAGAAAACGACCGACATTCGGCCTGTGTTTACTGCAGTAATGGATTGCACTGGGTTCTGCTTGGCCATAGGTGTCACTGTCACTTCTGGCAAGTATGAGAACTCAGTTTGGCTGGGCGCATTGGGTGCCAATCTCTCTCGGAACCAATCAGTGAGAGTGTTAAGGTTCTGAGATCACGTGCTTCGGGGGTTCTGGTCCAGAAGCTATCTTCTGTCTGTTTGGTCCTGGTCCTCCTGTCCAGCCACCCGTGGGCCCTCCTGGCCTGGGGTGCAGATCCATGCAATTCCAAGTCTCTGGGCTGGATAACCCGAGGCAAAGCAACTGCAGGGACAGGCCCGAATGGATATCAGGGCCGAATTATCCAAAAGTGGTCCGGTGCCGTCTCAGTTAGGAGAGGCCCAGCAACTGGAGAAGCATCCAGGGGAGGACTCTTCGGGAGGAAGCCATGCGCTAAGGCTGGCTTTCAAGAAGAAGCCTGGAGGCTCAGTTGAAGGACACTAAATGGATTTACACTCATACGGTATCACCGGAGCGGCTGCAAGATACTGGTACCGTATGATAGCTCTCTAAATGTATCCAGTCCCTCAGTTACAACCAAGTCTGTGGCAGAGACTTTATTCACATGTTCTACAACCAAGTCTGTGGCAGAGGCTTTATTCTCAAGTGTTCTACAACCAAGTCTGTGGCAGAGACTTTGCTTTATCTAACACTTCTCCGGCTGCTAGGCCTAGTGTGAGGAGGTCTATCCGGGTTGTGATAATCCAGTTGTGAGACAGTTGCTCTCTGGATTTCTACAGTGAGAGACTTTCTAGTTAAGCAGTTCCAAGAGCACCTGAACTTTCTACCTAAACCCTCTACCCTATACTGAGAGACTGTGTTTGTCTACCCTTTTTTGCAAATAAAAAATCCCAAAGTGGATCCAGTGTCAGTTTCTGCAGTTCTTTGGGCCATCTACCATGGGAACCCCTAGACGGAGACGAGGTGAAGAAGGTAACGGTAAGCCCAAATCAAACCAGCAGCTCCTTCGGGGGTTAGTGCTACATAATATATCAATAGATTGTAGAATACAGTTGTGCTCATAAGTTTACAGAATTTATGCTTTCCTGGCCATTTTTCAGAGAATATGAATGATAACACAAAAACTTTTCTTTCACTCATGGTTAGTGTTTGGCTGAAGCCATTTATTATCAATCAACTGTTTACTCTTTTTAAATGAACAGAAACTGATCAAAAGTTTACATACCCTGGTGATTTTGGCCTGATATCATGCACACAAGTTGACACAAAGGGGTTTTAATGGCTATTAACCTCGCGGTATGATTATTTCTGATTTTAGGTGCTGAAAGCGGTACAATTATTTTGCATGGAAATTTGGCGTTTTATATTGTAGGCCTGCAATTCTTAGGAATAACTCACTTAAATCTGTCCAAACCAGAGTCTAGTAGACATCCCGGGTATAATAAAGTTTAAAACACAAAGTCATAAATTATAATATAATAAATAACTATAAATAATTATAACAAATAATAATATAATAATAAAAATTATTCAATAATGTAATCAAATCAAAAACACTGAAATTTGCTCAGTTGCAGAATTGTCGCTGTAATTAGATTTAGTGTTTGATGACGAATTTCCCCACAAATCGCTATCGCTCAATTCTGCAAGTGATTCTGATTTATTATGGCTGTTTTCTAGCTGCTCTAAAACCACTTTTGACATAAAGGGACACTTTTTGGTTGCTATGGGCAATCTCCAAATTCCAGGCAGAAAAAAATGTATTTATAATATAAAAGTGCATGCAGGGCACTGGACAGACCACTAGGGACAAAGGGGATGTGTAATTTTGTTATACAGTACTGTAATCTGTAAGATTACAGTGTACTGTATGTGTACTGTGTTTTTACGTTTTTGAATTTGGTGCCGTTCTCCGTCCCCGTGCATCGCAACGCCGCAGGGAACAGAGCTTGGCGGAACTCGGCACTCGGTGTGAATCGAGCGAGGACACAGCTCGCACACACAGCAGGGAGACATCGCAGGATCCAGGGGACAAGCTAAGTAACTTTCCCTGTATCCTGCGATGCGATCCCGAGTCTGGCTCAGGGTTACCGCTAATGGTACTGATATTCCACCCCGGGCCAGACTCGGGAATCCCGCCAGGGAGGTTAAAGGTAACCATACTCACCTGTGATCTGTTTGCTTGTAATTAGTGTGTGTACAAAAAGTCAATGAGTTTCTGAAAGGGATATAAAAAGATATCCAAGGAATTGAGAATGCCAATCAGCAGTGTTCAAACTCTAATCAAGAAGTGGAAAATGAGGGGTTCTGCTGAAACCAAACCACGGTCAGGTAAACCAACAAAAATTTCAGCCACAACTGCCAGGATAATTGTTTGGAACGCAAAGAAAAACCCACAAATAACTTCAGGTGAAATACAGGACTCTCTGAAAACGTGGTGTGGCTGTTTCAAGATGCACAATAATGAGGCACTTGAAGAAAGATGTGCTGCATGGTCAAGTCCCCAGAAGAAAGCCATTACTAAGCAAATGCCACAAAGCATCCCACTTAGAATACGGCAAACAGCACAGAGACAAGCCTCAAACCTTCTGCCACAAAGTCATTTGGAGTGATGAGACCAACATTATGCTTTTTAGCCACAACCATAAACGCATAATTTGGAGAGGATTCAACAAGGCCTATGATGAAAGGTACACCATTCCTACTGTGAAACATGGAGGTGGGTCGCTGATGTTTTGGGGATGTGTGAGCTACAAAGGCACAGGAAATTTGGTCAAAATTGATGGCAAGATGAATGCAGTATGTTATCAAAAAATACTGGAGGAATATATCAGCAAGGAAGCTGCGCATGGGAGGTACTTGGGCATTCCAACATGACAATGATCCAAAACACAAGGCCAAGTCAACATGTCATTGGTTACAGCAGAATAAAGTGAAGGTTCTGGAGTGGCCATCTCAGTCTCCTGACCTTAATATCATTGAGCCACTCTAGGGAGATCTCAAACTTGCAGTTCAACAAGACAGCCCAAGAATTTAAAGGAACTGGAGGCTTTTTGCCAAGAGGAATGGGCAGCTTTACCATCTGAGAAGATAAAGAGCCTCATCCACAAATACCACAAAAGACTTCAAGCTGTCATTGATGTTAAAGGGGGCAATACACGGTATTAAGAACTGGGGAATGTAAACTTTTTAACAGGGTCATTTGGGTAGTTTCTGTTGTGATTATTATTTAAAAAGAGTAAACACAGTTGATTGATAATAAATAGCTTCAGTCAAACACTAACCATGAGTGAAAGAAAAGTTTTTGTGTTATCATTCATAGTCTTTGAAAAACGGCCAAGAAATCATAAATTCTGCCAGGGTATGTAAACTTATGAGCACAACTATATATACATGCACTCTCATTGCTTAAGTCATTGTTTTAAAGACATTCAGCCTTTTTGGTCACTCTGGACTGTGGGTCAGACAGTTGCCAGCTGGTCAAAACTAAAAAAAAAGACAGTATGACAGTAAACTTTCACCACAAAGAGTAAATGTCAAAAGTATTTTGCAATCATGCATTTTTATATCTATGGCAATCAGTGAAGTCTTAGACCTCAAAGGACCTCAGCTATACAATTATCAGTACTAGGAACTAGGGATCGACCAATATAGTTTTTTCGGTGCCGATACGATACCAATATTTCGGCCACCTTTCCTGCCGATAGCCAATATTTTTTGCCGATATTTTGTACATTTAAATAATTTTTTTTTTACACTGTCATTTTACATTTTTTTGTTTTTTATTACTGTTATTGCTATCACAAGGGATGTAAACATCCCTTGTGACAGTATTAGGCATGTGAGAGGTACTCTTTTTGGAGGGATTGGAGGTCTATAAGACCCCCAACTCCTCCTCTGCACTTAAAAGTATTCAAAACGTCAAGAAGTGATGTCATGACATCGCTTCTGAATTACTAGATCCGAGATCCAAGTTTTCGGCCAGCTGGCGGACATGCCGGCTGGTTGCTCGGGCCTCCAGGTGAGCGGCGGAAGGTGGTGGTGGGGGAACATCCCCTCCCACTGCTTGTAGTAGCAGCCGAGCCGGTTGTTATTAAAATAAAGCCTCACTCTAAAGAACGGTACTGAGGTGATGCATGCAGCTGCTTCAAGGGGTAAAACCCCTTGAAGCAATATCAGTAATACCGGTCAGTTTTTTGACCAATACAGATACTTCTAAAAAAGTAAATATCGCCTCACCAATAATCCCCAGCCAGTAAAAATATAGGCTACCTGTGCTATGCACTAACATCCAAGACTTGAATGGGACATATCCATCGTGCATCTATGAATTCAAAACTGCTGTTTTATTTCCAATACAGCCCCTTGGCATGTAAGGCAACAACAAATGTCTTCCATTTCTGCTTATTTTTGGCTACTCTTGCAGCTGTGACCCATGTCTGTTTTAAAGCCCATTTCCAGACTCTCTTTTTTTAAACTGACTTTGTCAGCACAAGGTCACTTGTAGCCAAAACTACTAAAAGAAGAGGCAATACACTTACCTTCTCATAGCCTGTGTCTTGAAAGACACTGCTTTGAAGCTCCACAGAAACTGCAAGTATTCTCCAGGTATAGATGTGTGCAATACTTGCTTTACTGCTGCATGATGTGGTTCCATGGGCTTTTGTTTGTTAGTGCAGGATGTAACTAGCTGACAGGAGAACCCCCTGCATGTGGCCAAGGCATGTATTTGACTCATCTGATCAAAACTTTTATCTGCTGTATAGAAGCAAAACAGTGGCATTTCAAGGCAAGGGCCAACAGATATTCAGTATATATTTTTTTGCAGCTCTGGTTTGGCTACAAGTGACATGCATCGCTTTATCTTTATAGAAAATTTTTCAGTAATAACCATGAAATTAAACTGACATGGTTAATTGCTACAAAGGAAATGCAGATTATTTAAAAGTGATGTGTCCCTATTTACATTGTTTATCAGTGGAAACGTGTTCCTTTACAATGGGAGACAGTGGAAAGAATTCCCCCTTACATTGAGTTTAATTGGTTTAGTGTCCTCTTACATTGGTGATCAGTGTACTGTACCCTTAGATGGTTGGTAATTGGGGTATGATACTCTCACATTGGTGATCAGTTGAAAAGTGTTCTTTTATAATGTGAGACAGTGGAAAGAATGCCCCTTTACATTTATCGTGAGTGGTAACAATGCCCCCGTACATTTAAAAGGTTATTAGAATCAGTGGGAACTTTAAAGATTTCTAAATCCAAGAACAACATTTGAATACATTGTAGCTAACCAGCCCTTAACGCCCAACTTCGGGCAAAATTTTGTTTTTCCATGCAGTGGTGCAGAGTCTGAACTACATGGGTCAACTGCTTATTTTTTCTACGGGTCAGCACAAAGTTTATACTAACCTGATCTGACGATCTTTCAGAAAACCACGCTCCCCCAAGGTCCAGCGGTGAACTGTTTCTGTCTATGGAGTGTCCTGACGGCAGGAACAGTCCATTTTTAAGACCGCTGGAGTGTGGGGGTGCCAGACCGGTCTTGTGCGGGTTCGATTGGCAGATCAGGTAAGTATATCTCTGCTGTCCTCTCTTTTAGAATAAAATGAGCAGTTGACCCATGCAGTGTGGGCACAGCCTTACAGCACTGGTAAAAAAACATTTTGTCCGGAGTTCAGCTTTAAATTTGTTGGCTGTTTTTTTTTTCAGGCTTTTTTCCTTATTTTCATCTGGAGATCCTATTAAACACATTTACTATCCTAGGATGATAACACTCACTCATCATGCTGTGCTGTGCCAGGGGAAGATGCCACCACCCCGCATGGTTTTGCCAAGCTCAGCGTTAATGAGTTCCACTGAGGATAGAGTGTCCTGTATGGACACTCCATCCTTAGTGCTGTCCCCCACTTTGTCTCCATGAGTGCCACTTGAGGCACCTGCTTCAACTATCCTCATGGGTGGCACTGCCCTGACTGTATCTGTATAGGACAGGAAGTGCCCTAGTACTACAGAACACTACACTATCACATAGGGGTGGTGTTCTTTAAAACACAGAGAGAACTGGGAATTATTCTAACTGATAAAAGTGCAGCACAGGCAGAGAGCAAAGGAGGTTAGCAGCTCACAAGATTTACAGCAGGAACAACAGGTATATTTTTGGACATATCAAAGACATATAACAAAATTACCTCTGTGGTAGGGATGAGCTGAACACCCCCCGGTTCGGTTCGCACCAGAACCCGCGAACAGACATAAACTTTGTGTGAACTTTAGAACCCTATTAAAGTCTATGGGACTCGAACGTTCAAAATCAAAAGTGCTAATTTTAAAGGCTAATATGCAAGTTATTGTCCTAAAAAGTGTTTGGGGACCTGGGTCCTGCCCCAGGGGACATGTATCAATGCAAAAAAAAACTTTTAAAAGCTGCAGTTTTTTCAGGAGCAGTGATTTTAATAATGCTTAAAGTGAAACGATAAGAGTGTAATATTCCTTTAAATTTCGTACCTGGGGGGTGTGTATATTATGCCAGTAAAGGGGCGCATGTTTCCCGTGCTTAAAACTGTCCCTGCACAAAGTGTACTTTCTGCAGGAAAAAAAGTCATTTAAAAGCACTCACGGCTATAATGAATTGTCGGCTCCCCATAAAACAGTCATTGAAATTCATTGATAAAAAAAAAAAAATGCGTGGGGTTCCCCCCAAATTCAATTACCAGGCCCTTCAGGTCTGGTATGGATATTAAGGGGAACCCTGCGTCAAATTTAAAAAAAAAATGGCGTGGGGTTCCCCCCAAATATCCACACCAGACCCTTTATCCGAGCACGCAACCTGGCAGGCCGCAGTAAAAGAGGCGGGGATGAGAGAGCGCCCCCCCTCTTGAACCGTACCAGGCCACATGCCCTCAACATTGGGAGGGTGCTTTGGGGTCCCCTCCAAAGCACCTTGTCCCCATGTTGATGGGTACAAGGGCCTCATCCCCACAACCCTGGCCGGTGGTTGTGGGGGTCTGCGGGCGGGGGGCTTATCAGAATCTGGAAGCCCCATTTAACAAGGGGACCCCAGATCCCGGCCCCCCCCTGTTTGAAATGGTAAGGGGGTACAAAAGTATCCCCGTCCTCTTCAGCTAAGACCTGTCAGGCCATCACCGGGATTCCTGCGGTGTCTCCGGTGGAGACAGGATGCACTGGGCCATCGGGAGAGATCACCCATCGCTGGACCCCGGAGAAGAGATCAGCCATCGCTGGATAGCAAGAGTGGATTACCACCGCTGGAATCTTTTTTTAATTTTTTTTTTTTTTTTAATAAAGGACATTTCCCAACAGTGTCTGTGTGTTTTTTAACAATTTTTTACACTTTCTTTGTAAAATGGTAGGGGCACTTTTGTACCCCCTTACCATTTCAAAAAGGGGGGGCTGGGATCTGGGGTCCCCTTGTTAGAGGGGGCTTCCAGATTCTGATAAGCCCCCCACCCGCAGACCCCCACAACCACCGGCCAGGGTTGTGGGGATGAGGCCCTTGTCCCCATCAACATGGGGACATGGTGCTTTGAGGGGTCACAGACCCCCCAAAGCATCCTCCCAATGTTGAGGGCATGTGGCCTAGTATGGTTCAGGAGGGGGGGCGCTCTCTCGTCCCCCCTTCTTTTCCTGCGGCCTGCCAGGTTGCGTGCTCAGATAAAGGGTCTGGTTTGGATTTTTGGGGAAAACTCCACGCCATTTTTTTTGTTTTTTATCAATGACTTTCAATGACTGTTCTCTGTATTATGGGGAGCCGACAATTCATTATAGCCGCAATTGCTTTTTTTTCCCTGCAGAAATGACACTTTGTGCAGGAACAGTTCTAAGCACGGGAAACATGCGCCCCTTTACAAGCATACTATACACACCCGCTAGGTACGAAATTTAACGGAATATTACACTTTTATTGTTTCACTTTAGGCATTATTAAAATCACTGCTCCCAAACTTTTTTTGCATTGATACATGTCCCCTGGGGCAGGACCCAGGTCCCCAAACACTTTTTATGACAATAACTTGCATATAAGCCTTTAAAATCAGCACTTTAGATTTCTCCCATAGACTTTTACAGGGTGTTCCGTGGCTTTTAGAATTTGACGCCAACACCCCAAATTGTTTGCTGTTCGGTGAACAGGCAAACAGGCAATGTTCGAGTCGAACATGAGTTTGACTCAAACTTGAAGCTCATCCCTACTCTGTGGTATATTTAACCACTTGCCGACCAGCTTGCACACATTTGCAAAGAGGCTCCTTCCCGCGAATCGCCGTACCTGTACGGCAACACCGTTAAGAGCCATAGCAGGCGTGCGCACCCGCTGCATGGCGGGGGACCCAATGCGCATAGGCCGGCGGCCACAATGTCTGCCGGCCACGTGTGATCGTGGGCAAAAAAAGCCGGAACAGGGATTTGTGTATGTAAACACACAAATCGCAGGAGAGGAGAGACAGATCGTCTGTTCCTAGTAATTAGGAACAGCGATATGTGTCCTCCTCCAGTCAGTCCCATCCCCCCACAGTTAGAAAAACTCAGGAGGGAACACATTTAACCCCTTAATCGCCCCCTAATGTTAACCCCATTCCCTGCCAGTGACATTTATACAGTAATCAGTGCATTTTTATAGCACTGATTGCTGTATAAATGTCAATGGTCCCAAAACAGTGTCCAAAGTGTCCGATCTGTCCGCCCAATGTCGCAGTCCTGCTAAAAAATGCAGATCACCGCCATTACTAGTAAAAAAAAAAAATAATAAAAAATGCCATAAATCTATCCCTTATTTTGTAGACCCTATAACTTTTGCGCAAACCAATCAATATACACTTATTGCGGGTTTTTTTTTTTTACCAAAATAATGATGAGGACATTTATTTATTTTTTGGATATTTATTATAGCAAAAAGTAAAAAAAATATAGTTTTTTTTTTTTTTTTTTAAATTGTCACTCTTTTTTGGTTTGTAGCGCAAAAACCAAAAGAAAGCTCTATTTGTGGGAAAAAAAAGGACGCCAATTTTGTTTGGGTACAACATCGCACATTTGTGAAATTGTTAGTTAAAGCGACACAGTGCCTTATCGCAAAAAATGTCCTGGTCATTAAGGGAGAAAATTTTCCGGGGCTGAAGTGGTTAAGTGACTAAAAGGGTTCAGTTTAAGATTTGTTATTGATTACCTACACTTCTATTCCTGAGAGTTTAAAGAGGTGTATCCCTTAAAAAAAAAATTAAAAGTCAGCAGCTACAAATACTGTAGCTGCTGACTTTTAATAATCGGACACTTACCTGTTCCAGGGTCCAGCGATGCGGGGGGTCGAAGCTCCGCTAGCCCCCCGATCCGCTCGCCGTGATTGGCCGCACAGTCATCTGGGACACGTAACAGGTCCCAGATGACTGGGGAGCCCTTCCTGCGCCGAGGGGAAGTGATGTCACCAGCCGAGGCTACGCAGGAGGCAGACTACGAGGGACCCCATAGCAACAGGCATTTAGAGGTAAGTAAAAAAAAATATTTTTTCCAATTATTTTATTTATTTATTTATTTTTTGGGGGGGGGGGGGGGATTTTTAAGCCTTTTTTTTTTTATTTATTTTTTTTTAGGGGGAAACACCACTTTAAGTACCAAAAGAAAATTCCAATCTTCTTTTCTTTTTTTCTGTGGCCATATAATATTATCATGGATGTGGTGCATAGTATATCCATCACCAAGATCAGTTTAAATACCTGAGAGACAAGAAAAATGGCTTTCAGGGCCCATACTGTTGGCTCTGCCAAGTGATGTTGATGCTGGCACTATTGACAGGAGATCAGTCCACCACTGCCAAAGGAAGCTTAGTGACCCCAAGATTGCACCATCTGCAGACACATGATTGAGGAAGGCTGACAATGTAACATTATTCACAGTAGATGATGTAAAGCTGGTTATACACTGTTCGTTTTTTTTTCATTCACACAAATGAGGGGGATAGAGGAATCCACCCACAGGAACATTATATTTTGAAAGCAGAACCCACTGATTGGGTGCAGCTGCTAATAGATAAAAGTTTTCCAACATATCCCCTCAACACATGTCCAATAAACTATCGACTTCTGTCGAGCAGAGGAGCCCACACACTGATCCCTTCTTATAACCAGTGTAAGGCAAGCTTAAAGTGATCGTTAAATCTCCTTTTTATTTACTTTAAAAATAACAAACATGCTATACAGTACTTACCTGCCCTGTGCACTGGATTTGCACAGAGAAGCCCAGATCCATCTTCATCAGGATTTCGTCTGGCTCCATGGGAAAGTGTTAAGTAACATCTCTACTTCTTATAAACTGTGTTATTATGCATCCTAACAACCAGGGGCGGATCCAGAGTCTAATCTCGGGAGGGGTAATGGCAACATTTTTGCGGCAATTTGTAGGGCAGATGGCTGGTGTTGGCGCTTCAATCATCATGGCACCGTGGTTAATATGGTGTCAGGATGATTGAAGCACATTATTTCTCTTATTACATTGTAATATAAAATGAAATAGTTCAACTATAATGCAGAATCAGTGGGAGCCCCGAGTGTGTCACTTGCCACCGTCACCTGCCCTCAGATGGGGCTTGTCAATTGCTATGTCGCCTGTTATAAGATTGTCACGGCCAGTGGCCAGTGACAGTGTCCCTGTTGTCCCAGAGTGAGGCCTGCACAGTAATGGCAGTCTTTTAGATGCAGAAATGTGGTGATGCAGGGGGGCGGTGAGAGACAATGGCGTCTCCAGGTTTCATATGTAGAGGGAGAACATGGGGGGACAGGGACAAAAGTAGGGGGGCCAACTATAAAATGCAATTATATATACACACACACATATAAATACACAGTGGCTTGAAAAAGTATTGGTGGGAGCAGCCAGGTGGAGGAGAGGAAAGGGTGGATGCAGCCAGGTGGAGGGGAGGACAGGGTGGGAGCAGCCAGGTGGAGGGGAGGAAGGACAGGGTGGGAGCAGCCAGGTGGAGGGGAGGACAGGGTGGGAGCAGCCAGGTGGAGGGGAGGACAGGGTAGATGCAGTCAGGTGAAGAGAAGGATAGGGTGGGAGCAGCCAGGTGGGGGAGGGCAGGGTAGATGCAGCCAGGTGGAGGGGAGGACAGAGTGGGAGCAGTCAGGTTGAGAGGAGGAAAGGGTGGATGTAGCCAGTGATAAGGTCCTATACCTCTATGGAAGCTTGCATCCCACCCCCCCCCTTCATCCCCCTCTCTCCCCCCACCTGGAGGTAAAGTCTTACCTTGGAGGATAATAATAAAAAAAAAAAATATTTCTCTCCCCCCCCCCCGCTCGGCAAGCTGGGGGCTACAGTCCTTTCTCAGGGAATCATCCTTGGGCCTGCTGGTATCCGGGACTACATGTCCCATAATCCTCTAGCTGATAGTTTCCCAGCCATTGGCCCTGAATGTAGCCAATAGGAGGGCATTGCCAGGTGAATGCTCAGCTCAAGGTGGAGAAGGAGGGGTGGAACTCCCCCGAAGCTGCGGCTCTGCCTGTGTCACTCCCTTCACAGAGTTTCAACGTCGCTGCCCTGTGTCAGCAACGGCTGATGGGGGGTCGCCATCAGCACAGCCTGTTCACTATTTTCTTGGGGGGGGGGGGGCAATTGATAAGACTCATGGGAGAGTACCAGCCTGGTCTTTTGACACTTCCCGCCAGTGCCGCTAGGGTTAAAACAGACTCAATTACAGATTTAGCATGCTGCAGAAGCAAAAGGGCGGGGCTGAAGTTTCCAGAAATATTCTGCACCAATCCGTTGGCAGGGGGAGGAGCCCCCACTCTGCAGAGGAGGATAAGGAAGTGCTGCCACATGTGCCTGGTTGTGGGTTGGAGAAGATGGTGCAGTTTGGAAGTGCAATGGTGGATTGGAAGATGTTTGCTCCAGGTGTTTGCTTTGGTCTGAGCGAGTCAAAAAGCGCTCTGACTGACACCGGAGTGCGGTATACACCTAAGGGTGGTCTTTCCCTGTACAAGGCTGGAGGCTATGAGGCCTTGGGACTGATCTGCGGGAAAAGTTCTGGTCTGGCCACGCATTTGAGGCCTTGGATCGTCTGTGGGCGCTGTGGGGAACCCCTGCTCGCGGTAGTCTCACCAGCTCAACCTCTGCGAATACTGCAAGCAGACTGGGACAAGAATGTCGCTATATTGGCTGGGAGTGATATCAAGAGTCTACCTGCCATCACCCGAGTCATGTAGGAAGCTGCTCCTCCTGTTTCGACAGCTGCCCCAGGACCCAGCACTTCGGTCGCTCCTCGAGGGCGCGGTCAGGCCCACCTGCTTACTTTGATGTCAGAGTCACCAAGGAAAGGGGTACCGGAGTCTGGTAAGCCTGCAAGGGGTGAAAGCAGTGTGCCAGTGGTGGAGGTGATACCTGTGGCCATTAAGGGAGACAACATGGTTGTGGCGGTAAAAGCCAGTGGCAAGCGCAACTACCTCCCAGCCGAAGAATGCTCCACACTAACCAATTCAGACATCCCCTCTGATGGATTATCTGAACTGTTTTCCGGCACTTTGTCTTGGACGGGAAAGTGGAGTGCTACTGCCGCTAGTGTTAAAATTGATCTGTCTGCCAATGCAGCTCCATCGGTATGAATTACTATATCTTTTGAGGAGGATCGTTGGGCCTGATGGGTCCCTAAAATTCACATTGCCAAGCAAACGCCTGTAACTAATACCGCGTACACATGATCGGAAATGCCGCCAGCAAAACTCAGATGAGAGCTTTTTGTCAGAAAATGCCACCGTGTGTATGCTCCATCGGTCTTTTGCTGGCGGAATTCCAGCCAGCAAAAGATTGAGAGCAGGTTCTCTATTTTTCGGTCGGGAAAAGTTCCTATCTGAAAATGCGATCGTCTGTATGCAATTCGAACACGCAAAAAATCACCCATGCTCATAAACAATTCGACGCATGCTTGGAAGCATTGAACTTAATTTTCTCAATTCGTCGTAGTTTTGTACGTCACCTCGTTCTTGGCGGTCGAAAGTTCAGAGAACTTTTGTGTGACCGTGTGTATGCAAGACAAGCTTGAGAGGAATTCCGTCTGAAAAACCATCCAAGATTTTTCGGATGGAAATTCTGCTCGTGTGTACGCGGCATAAGTCTGAGTGCAATCCAGATGTTGTTGCTGGCTATCCAGTCTAGCATGTACCTGATGCCCGAGACCTAACCGGGTATGAAGACTGCCCAGGCCAAAGTACAGCATGTAATTATTAAGAAAGTGGCTGAAGAGTATTACTACCTATACCCATATATACCAATTCACTTAGAGGAAGAAACACAGTGGGTGGATGCAGCCGTGCAAAGTTTCCTGCGGATTACTGTGTTGTCACTGTGAGGTATACTTCGGTGCTGAAAACCTGGGGTTATGGTTGCAAAATGGACCCAGATTGTGTGGTTATTAGGCATGGGACACGAACGTGAAAAATCAAAGGTGCTAATTTTAAAGGCTTATATGCAAGTTTTTGCCCTAAAAAGTGTTTGGGGACTATCAATGGACTGTATCAATGCAAAAAAAAGTTTTAAAAACTGGCGTTTTTTCGGGAGCAGTGATTTTAAGAATGCTTAAAGTGAAACAATAAAAATGAAATATGCCTTGAAATATCGTGCCTGGGGGGTGTCTATAGTATGCCTGTAACATAGCACAGTTTTCCCCTGTTTAGAAAAGTACAACAGCAAAATTACATTTCTAAAGGAAAAAAGTAATTTAAAACTGCTTGCGGCTGTAATGTTTTGTAGGAATCCGGCAATATAGATGAAAATCATTGAGAAAAACGGCATGGGTTTCCCAGCCCATTACCAGGCTCTTTGGGTCTGGTATGGATATTAAGGGGAACCCCGCACCCAAATAAAAAAAATGGCGTTCGGCCCAGGCACTATATAATCTGCCCTATATACTCTGCAGAAAATTGGGCCTTAGGTGTTGGTGGTGCCAGAACACTGTAACCCCTCACAGTTACTCTTGTTGTGCACAGGAACAGGCCCTGCTGTTATATAGTATTTCAAAAACTGTAATTACATGCCCCTGTTAAACAGGGGCAGAACAATTGGGCCTTAGGTAGTGGTGGTGCCTCAACACTGTAACCCCTCACAGATACTCTTGTTGGGCGCGGGAATGGGCCCTGCTGTTAAATATTATATCAAAAATTGTAATTACATGCCCCTGTTAAACAGGGGCAGAATAATTGGGCCTTTGGTGGTGGTGCCACAACACTGTAAGCCCTCACAGTTACTCTTGGTCGGCGCAGGAATGGGCCCTGCTGTGAAATATTTGATCAAAAATTGTAATTGCATGCCCCTGTTAAACAGGGGCAGAAAATTGGGCCTTAGGCAGTGGTGGTGGTGCCACAACACTGTAACCCCTCACAGATACTCTTGTTGGGCGCAGGAACAGGCCCTGCTGTGAAATATTATATATAAAAAATGTAATTACATACCCCTGTTAAACAGGGGCAGAAAAATTGGGCCTTAGGCAGTGGTGGTGGTGCCCTAAACCAAAAATATTGTTGGAAGCTAGCATCATCAAGATTGAGGAGGAATAGGATAGTCATTCAACATAGGCAGTCTTCAAGGGATCCCACATCCATAGAAAAATCAATCAGTTACATCAGCATCAGGTGCTTGATAGCTGCTGCTGATCCATGACTGATGCATTTTAATGAATGTGAGCCTATCAACGGAGTCTGGGGACACTCTATTATCCATTGCAAACCCTCCAGCAGCACTGAATGTGCGTTCAGAAAGAACGCTGGATGCAGGACAGGCCAGTAGCTCAATTGCATATTGAGAAAGTTCTGGCCAGTGGTCCATACTCAAGACCCAGTAACCCAGTGGGTGGTCTGTTGGAAAGGTCTCCAAGTCTGCTCTTGCCCCAAGATATTCATGCACCATGTAATGCAGATGCTGGCGATTTCTTGCTTGAACCGATCAAACCTTGGCGCTGAGGACCGAAAAATTGTCTAAAGGCATCGGTCAGCCAGCCAACTTCTCCACCGCTCTTCTTCTGAATGAAGCCTCAGCAACACGTTGTCCAGCACCAGGAAATTGTAACCTCCCAGTGTCTGGAAACGCATTGCAAAAACATTTCTTCAAGGCCTCCTGAAGATGTTTCATCCTCTGCTCCCTCTGTGAAGGCAGGATGAGTTCTGCAACCTTACCCTTGTAAAGTGGATCAAGAAGGGTTGCCAGCCAGTAATGATCTCTCCGAATCCTAGCGCCCTTTCGCAGGCTTTGCAGAATCAGGGACGCCATGCAGCGTAAGTTTGCAGACGCATTCAATTGTGAATTCTCTGGGTCCCTGAGGATGACATTGTCAGGAACTACCTCCTCCCAACCACGTACAACTCCTTTGGTTTCTGGGTACTGAAAACCATCCCTTGAAGACTGCTGCTAAGTGTTATCCTCTACATCCATGCTGACACAATCCTCCTCTTCTTCCTGTGTGTTTGGCGGGCCCACAGGAATGCTATCTGGATAAAGGGGGCCTTGAGAGGTAAGGAAGTCCTCCTCTTCCTCCCGCTGATGCATGCATTGTTGCTGCTCACCATCCTCGTGGCTTTCTCAAACGGACAGGACAGTGCATGCATCCTTGATCTGTAGACTGGCGTGGCAAAAAAAAAGCTCCCCTGACCCTGTCCTGGTGCCATACTCACACAGGTACTCATTGATGGCCCTCTGCTGCAAATGCAGCAGCTGCAGCATTGCCAATGTTGAGTTCCACCTGGTGGGCATGTCACAAATGAGGCGGTTGGTGGGCAGGTTGCATTCCCTTTGAATGTCAGCCAGCTGAGCACTGGCATTGTATGACCGGCGGAAATGACCACAGACTTTCTGGCCTGCCTCAGGAGATCCTGTAAGCCTGGGTACCTGCTCAAGAACCGCTGCACCACCAAATCCATGATGTGTGTCAAACATGGGACATGGGTCAAGTGTCCCTGTCAGAGGGCGGAGAGAAGGTTGGTGCCATTGTCGCATACAACCATTCGTTGCTGAAGCTGGCATAACGTCAACCACCTCTGAGCCTGCCCCTGCAGAGCTGACAGAATCTCTGCCCCAGTATGGCTCCTGTCCCCTAAGCAGACCAACTCAAGCACCACATGGCATCTTTTTGCCTGAGTGCTTGCATAGACCCTTGAACGCTTATGGAGCACCGCTGGTTCAGAGGAGAAATCTGCAGAAGAGGCCATAGAGAAAGAAGAAGAGGAGGGGGTGGAGAAGAGAGCTGTGGCAGAATCACCACTAGCATTTTGGAGGCGTGGGGGCAGAACAAGCTCCAACAATACTGAACCCTGTCCTGCATTCTTCCCAGCTGCCGGCAGAGTTACCCATTGCGCAGTGAAGGAAAGGTAACATCCCTGCCCATGGCTGCTAGACCATGAGGTAATATGCACCTTACTGCTGACCGCCCTGTCCAACGAGGCCAAAACATTGCCTTCCACATGCCGGTAGAGAGCCGGAATAGCATTCCGTGAAAAGAAATTGGCGTTTTGGAACCTGCCACTGAGGTACAGCACATTCCACAAATTCACGAAAGGGGGCAGAGTCTACCAGCTGAAAAGGCAGCAGTTGCAGTGCTAGAAAATTGGCAAAGCTAGCATTTAGGCGCTAAGCATGTGGATGGCTGGGACCGAATTTCTTTTTACGGTTTAGCAACTGGGGTAGGGAAATTTGCCTGCTAAAATCAGATGGAGGTGTACTGATAGCAGATTGGCTGCAAGTACTTGGGACACCTATTGCTATACCTTCATTCCTCTCAGTGCAGGTTTTTGAGAGGACTGGAGGTATAGTGGTTTTGGAGATCCCAGATGAGGAGCAAGGAGAAGTTTTCTTTGATGTGGATTTTTCAAGTGCTTTTGCCAACGGACTGCATGAGAGGTCATCATATGTCTGGTCAAGCATGTGGTGCCCAAGCGGCTGCTGTTCTGGCCATGCTTGATCCGCTTCAGACATAGGTTTCAAACAGCAACGATGCGATCTGCTGCACACATGTCAAAAAAGGCCCAAAATCTGCTGCACACATTTTCAAAATCAGCAGGGAGTCAGCAGCGCCCTGCACCTGCGGAGCGCTGCGTTGTGATGCAGTAGGGTGGCTGCCCTTAAGCTGCCCCCTAGAGGACATCCTGCCTGGTTGGAGTTGTGCCTCCTCCTCTCTTCTATAAGGCACCCAAGTAGAGTCAGTGACCTCACCATCCCCTCCCTCCTTGTCACTGGAGCAAACTTGGCAGTATGCTGCGGCTGGGGGAACATGACTGCCAGTTTTTTGTCCTTCTTGGGCACCCCCTCTCTCTAGGCTCACGTTACACCCTTCCTCAACCTGTGAACCAACATCGGAGCCTTCTAATCGCTGCGCATCCTCCATCAGCATGTACCCGACACTGTGGTCGAATAGTTTGGTGGACTCCTCCGTGCATTATGGTGGGGCTATGGAAGGAGTGACTGTGGACAAGGAGCTGGTGGAATAGACCGCTTTGGCAGCTGCATTGGAAGGCAAACTACTCTGAGCCTGGGTGACGGAGGATGAGGAGGATAAGGACGGCTTTGTAAGCCACTCCACCAACTCTTCTGCATCCTCTGGCTCAACAACATGGCCAGCAGCAGAAAAAAAGGACAAGCATGACCCACGGCCACCTGCAGAGGATGCACCATGTCCATGACCAGCACTGTTGACTGTAGACACAGAGGCTGCTTGCCCTCTTTTAGTGGCCTGTGAGCATCTGGCTTTCCTTGGTGGCCTTCCAGACATGATGTATATTTTGTTTTGCAACACCACACTGCACTATATTGTGTACTGTCCACACCACCAGAAAAGTAGTAGCAACTGCATGACGGTTGCACTGTATTGTGTACACCACCAGAAAAGTAGTAGAAACAGTACACTACCGAATGCACTGTAGATATAGGCTACACTGGAAGCTGCAGAGTATATATATATATATATATATATATATATATATGTGTGTGTGTAGCGCCAATAACCCTCTGCGTGGTGGCTATGGATTTCTGGGCTTACTGATTACCTCCTCCTTGTAGCTCGTCGTTTTCATCTAGGGGTTCCCAGGGTTAGTACCCAGTAATTGCTGAGACTGACACTGGATTTTTATTTGCAAAAAAATGTTGAAACAAAACACAGTCTCTCAGTTGGGAATAGAGGGCATGGGTGATAAAGCTCGGGCACTTTAGAACTGCTGACATTCAGATAAATGTCTCTCTAGATCAGGGGTCTCAAACTAGTGGCCCTCCAGCTGTTATGAAACTACAAATCCCATCATGCCTCTGCCTGTGGGAGTCATGCTTGTAACTGGCAGCCTTGCAATGCCTCATGGGACTTGTAGTTTCGCAACAGCTGGAGGGCCACCAGTTTGAGATCCCTGCTCTAGATGATCCAGGGAGTAGCCACTCGCAACTGGACACTTCACTGCTGGATAAACCCTTGTTTGTAGGTCTAGCAGCCAACAAGTGATTCGGAATTTAGCAAAGTCTCTGCCACAGACCTGGTTGTAACCGAAGGATGGGTTAGGAACTTTTCCTATGGTACCTGTATCTTTCAGCCAATCCGGCGATACCATAGGAAATGCGGATTCAACTAGTGTCCATACATCTCAGCTCCCAGGCTCTTACCGAGCAGCCAGCTTTGTGCGTGGCCCTCCTCCAATCCTGAGCTGACACCGGACACTTCAGAATCCTCCTTCAGTTACTGTGCCTCGAACTAGCCAGTTCCGAGGCTCGGAAACGGATGGATCCCCACCCCAGACCATGAGGGCCTCTGGGACTGGTCAGAATGACCAGGCTTATGGGGTCAGCAAACGCTCCTGGACCGAGACCCCTCACGGGGCTGGTCTGGACCGGAACCAGAACCAACAAGAAGTTGAGAGCCGACCCTTAACACGTGACTTCAGCACCTTAAGTACCCCTTCCCGGAATACACAGCGGGGCCAGACGCGCCCACTGATTGGCTCCGGGAAAAGACTGGTACCCAATGCGTCCAACCAGACTGCGTTCTCAGCCTGTCACAGGTGCTCACCTCACCTATGACCAGGCAGAACTCTAGTACAGCCCAGCGAAACTGATGCCAAAGTATTAATCTAGAACAATTAACCCCAAAACTCAGTTACAGTTCTGGGAAAAAACTACATTTACAAGAATAGCACACACTTTGAAAAAGTGTCGGCGCTATATATATATATACTAGACTGACCGTATATATATATCAAATACACTGCATGAAGTAGATTAGAAATAGTACACCATAAAATGCACTGTAGAATGTAGATCTAGGCTACACTGACTGGATGCAGAGTATATATATATATATATATATATATATATATATATATATATTAGACTGACTGTATATATATATATATATATATATATATATATATATATATATATATATATATCAAATACACTGCCATTAACTGAATAACCTGCCTGCTTAATCTAAATTAAGATATCTCTCCGTCCAACAACACTACAGAGGGCCACCGTGTAGGCAGCCCTATATAGTGTGGCGTGTGGCTTTAGTCCCCCTGAGCCATGATTGGCCAAAGGCACCCTGCCTTTGGCCAATTATGGCTCTCTTAGCAGAGGGCGCTGGTATTGGCCAAAGCATACAGGTCAGATGCATGCTTTAGCCAATTATCACACAGCAATGCACTGCGATCGCGAGCGCTCGAATTTCCCACGGACGCCCCGTAATGTTTGTTCTTCGGCGAACACCCGATGTTCGAGTCAAAGGCCCCTTTCACACTGGGGCGGTTTGCAGGCGCTATTGCGCCAAAAATAGCGCCTGCAAACCGACCCGAAACAGCTGTTGCTGTGTCTTCAGTGTGAAAGCCCGAGGGCTTTCACACTGAAGCGGTGCGCTTGCAGGACGCTGGAAAATGTCCTGCAAGCCGCATCTTTGGCTCGCTATAGGAGCGGTATATTTACCGCTCCTATAGCGCCCGTTCCCATTGGAAACAATGGGGCAGCGCTCCGAACCCGCCCGCAAAACGCCGCTGCATCGGCGGTTTGCGGGCGGTATTGACCCTTTTTCGGCCGCTCGCGCTTTACCGCCAGCGCCCCCACCGCTCCAGTGTGAAAGTAGCCTAACTCACGTTCGACCTGAACATTAAGATCATCCCTAGGGGTTATCAGCCGACCACACAAAAAGGACATCCGCCAATACATTACCACTGTTAACACAAGGGGGCAAACCCGCCAGTTGCCTGATCCCAGGTATTACTGGTAAATGCTATGGAACTATATCTGTTCACCAAATCTGGTGGATTACAAATGTGTGCTTTAAGGCATTAAGGATGCTATGCTCGAAGACACTTCACCCCTGCACAGAAGTTGTTGATAATGAAGAACATTCCTGTTGGCTGTACTGCTGAGATTGTGCTGGACTGAATTCTGCCGGTGTACTATCATTTACTGTCCCCTATCACAAAGTGTCCGCTGTGTACTGCGCATGCGCAGTACACAGGACACACAGATTCCGAAAATTGCCGAAGATGAACGGCGCCTGCGCCGTGAGTCCATTTTCAAGCCCCACCATCCAAGTGGACATAGAGTTAGAATATAAAAGAGCCGAGCGCAGCGGGGCCCTCTAAGTTTGTATAGCCCTATGTCCGCTTGGATGGTGGGGCTTACACCTCCACTCACGGCGCAGGCGCCGTGCCTCTTCGGAGATTTTCCGAAAATCCTTAGGCTCCGTACTGCACATGCGCTGCGCATGCGCAGTACACAACGTACACTTGGTGATAGCCTGACTGTTCGTGTCAGAACACAGGCAGATACAGGGAGTGCCCACTTGAGGCACGGTCCCTTGCACCATGGCCTGGCTGCTTGTTGCCTAGTCGCAGCTATGCCACTCATCCCCAGAGTTATCCCTAAGAAGAAGGGAAACTACTGGGAAATGTGTTTCACCCAAGTGATATTGATGGACTCTGGACGATTCAAAGACACTGGGGTGCTAGTTAGCTAGATAGAATAGGCTATGGTAAGAAAGGTGGTAAAAGTTCTTACCATGTACACTGAATAATGAACTGCCCAGTGTCACATATTTGCCACCAGGTGGTGTGAGAAGTGCCAGCCTGGGTGAGCTCTCATTTACATCATGTGTTCATCTATAGGAAATATTAAGAAAGTTTGTAGGATAGTTGTGAAAAGAGGTGGCATTCTCGGATGAGAATGGGACCCACTTTCATTTGTATGTGTATGATTTAGACATATTATAGGGTGTATTTACACTGCTATGCTGTTCTCGGCTGAGGACAATAAACTTCTTAAGGTTTACGTATGTACATATTACACTGTATTATCATAGGGATAGGATGCATTTGCATTGCTGTTTATTTTCTCTTTCAGGTGTTCCGGCACGACTGCATCTTCCTTGGACAAGGATAGACAGTGACCCGACATGGATAATAATGCTAACTATTCATGCCCTTTATTACTGTATGAATATTAGATAGTTAGGATATAAGGCCATTGTTTATATTTTTCCCTCAACTGTTTGGGTGGTACCCCACACATAAATTGTATATAATGTCTGATATTTATATCTGCCTTGTGTGAATGGCCATTCGTTCATGTGTATGTTATACATGTTTACTCCATGTGGTACGCCACAGGTATTGTTTGTTATTATTCCTTTCCTGTTTCCCCACCATCCATGTTTTTGCCAGGACATTCGCTCTCAGGCTTAAGAGCGCAAATTATTTTTCTACAAACTCTGAGACATAGTTTTAGTAGGCAGGGGAGGATGTAGCACCCTGATATTTAGGCAGCATTGCTGGCAAATTTATTTGCCAAGTCATAGTAGCTTTGGTCAATTGATAGGAGGTCAATTGATTTCTTTCTTATTCTGGAATTGCTGCACTTCTCACTAGATGGCCGGGTATCTGGTGGCAATAGATAAGACAAGGGCATTGCAAGGATAGATTAGGAATGAATGGGTTGTCTCAGCCAATGGGCAGGGCTTTTCTTAGGTCCCTTGGCCTGCTGGGAGAGCCTATTTATTTGGGCAGAGTCAGGTGATCAGGGTTCTGTCTGGATGGACGTGTGTTGTGCTGCCCTGGCTGCTAGGTCAGAGCTTGAGGCCTATCCCGGGGACATCTGGCTGCTAGGCTGTCTGAGGGCCTATCCAGAAGCAAGAGAGCAGCGTAGGGTTGGGATTGCAAGTTTCAGTCCAACCAGAAGTGACAGTTTTGCTGTCCAGAGAATCTGTCGTGGTCGGAGGTAGAGGGGAAGCTGTCGCCACTTAGGAACCATCCACCTTACTACCAGGGGCCACTGTGAGTAGCTGAAGCAAGTACCAGAGCAATATTATCACCAACTGGGGATAGTGAAGAATTGGGAAACTTCAGCAGATGTCAAGCCAGGGACCCAGCCAGTGGAGGTGACGCTTGCAGAGCAATATTGTGAGCCAAGCCAGGGACCAAACAGGCTAGTGGGGTGATGCTTGAGGAGTATCTGTGTGTGCCAAGCTAGGGACCCAGCAGGGACGCGGGGGTGACGCTTAAGGAAGATACTGAATGAGAAGATTGGAAGAGCTCAGGGGATCCAGTGGCAGTGGATCAGCAAGTCTAGTGAAAGACTGGGAGCTCAGTCGAGTGAAGATCTACAATAGGACATTGTAGAAGAAGTGAATAAAGTTCATTACAACCTTTGTTAGAAACCGTTTCAAGATTGTTTACAAAGGAGACAGCGGTCCTACTCATGCAGATGTGGTGTCTTGCTGGATGCCTTTCCCTGCATGGCTGTCTGCCTATAGAAGTCTCGGAGTCTGCTAAATTAACATTGCAACTACTAAAGGGTCTCCTGGCCCTAAACTTCTCTCCCACAGTTCTGTTTAACCACTTCAGCCCTGGAAGATTTGGCTGTTCAATGACCAGGCCATTTTTTGCAATACGGCACTGCGTCGCTTTAACAATTGCGCGGTCGTGCAATGCTGTACCCAAACAAAATTTACGTACTTTTTTTCACACAAATAGAGCTTTCTTTTGGTGGTATTTGATCCACTCTGCAGTTTTTATTTTTGCGCTTGTAGCGGTGTAGTTGCCACTAGTAACAAACATCCACCATGTCACCCCGCTGCCAGACTCCATACATCACTTTCAGAGACGATGAAAAGTAATTTGCTGTGTTTTGTTTTTGTTTATTGGGGGGTACAACTTGGTTGGGGAAAGGGGTATTTGGGATGCCCATAGAACAGATTATCTTTGCCATCATATTTTAAAGATTTTTGTAGATTAGCACTTAATTTGTGCTTGAAGAAAAGATGCGCATGTTTAACAGTCACAGTCTTTTTCCCTGCATCACAATGCAGACTATTGCTCCTCCTCTGCTTAACTCCCACAGACTGTTGCTTCCAGAATTTCCTCACCCATTACCATGTAAGGATGAGGGCATCACTCTTGACTGTGTAAGGGTGATGTTCCCAGAAACCCCCTACTCCTGCACAAACTTATCCTGTGGTTGTCAGTGTAAAGTATGTCACATCTTCTTCTGTAAGCAAGAAGGACCCACTCTGAATAATAGTTCCTCAAGCTGGCTCTGGCTGCTCGCTGCTTATACAAGGCCAGAGGCCTGAAGCACCTCTCCCTGGAGGCCTTGTAGTTTAAAAGCAAATGTTGAGTGGTGGACTACTGTTCCCAGCTAGCCCAGCTTGCAAATCCTGTGCCCTCGGGCCACATCGATTTGACACAATTCCCCACAGTCTCTTCTCTGATCCAGGAGTTCCTTATCATTGACCGTGTAATGATAAGGACATTGCCAATGACCGTGTAAAGGCGATCGGCGCGCACCCCCCCCCCCCAGATGGGGGTGCCCTCCTGCTGCTGTCTAGTATTCCATTCTCCACTTCACCCGGCCAACAACTCCTCCCAGTGGCATGTTACCTCAGCTTCTATAGGAGGCCCGCCCCCTGCCAATACCAGTTGGGGATTGGTCAAGGCTCCCACATGAGCTGCCTGCCACTCCAGTCCCAGGCCCTGTCCCTCTTCCAGAACATTCTCCCTGGAAACAGGGGCGCCTCAGAACACTAACCACTCCCAGCCCCCAGATCAAAACAGACAGGCCTAGCTTGCAGCCTAGGCCTGTCTAAATTTACCTGTGCAGACATTCTATTTAGTAAAAAAAATGACAATTTTGAAAAAAAAAAAAAAACAATATTTTGTACTTTTTGCTGTATTAAATAGCCCCAATTTTTTTTTCCTCAGTTTAGGCTGATATACATTTTTTGCGATTTTTTTTTTTTTTTTTTTTATTACAAAAAATATGCAGAAAAATACATATTGATTGGTTTGCGCAAAAGTTATAGAGTCTACAAAATAGGGATAGATTTATGGCATTTTTATTATTTTTTACTAGTAATGGCGACAATCTGCGATTTTTATCAAGACTGCGACATTATGGCGGACACATCGGACACTTAACATATTTTTGGGTCGATTGACAATTATACAGCAACCAGTGCTATAAAAATAAACTGATGACTGTATAAATGTCACTGACAGGGAAGGGCTTAACACTAGGGGGCGATTAAGGGGATAACTGTGTTCCCTGTGTGTTCTAACAGTGGGGGAGGGGACTGACTGTAGGAGAGGAGATCGTGGTTCCCAGCTGGTAGGAACTCACGATCTCTCTCTCTCCTCACAGAACTGGGATGTGTTTACACACACACTTCCCTGTTCTGCCTCTCGTGCCCGTGACCGCTGGTCACGTGCATCGGCACCCCCGCTGCGCAGCAGGCAGGCGCCTGCTATCCCGCTTAAAGGGACCGACATACAGCTACGATGACGGCGGCTGGTCGGCAAGTGGTTAAGAGACAATAAATCTCTTTGCATTTAAGAAGTGTCTAGCGCCCATTAATCTACCTTGCATTGCACCCACCATACCTCGTTACCCATTCTACACAGAAGGATGTCAGCTGTCCCTAACTCTGGAGGTTACCATTAGACTTGGCTACACTATCATCTGTTGCTAGGTTTTTCAGCTTTTATTTCTTTTTTATTATTCACTTATTTTTTATTAGGGTAAGGGG
>CM053026.1:632506756-632536756 GCA_028564925.1 Lithobates sylvaticus
CCACTACAACCCCTAGCTCACCTACCTCCCTCTCCACTACAACCCCTAGCTCACCTACCTCCCTCTCCACTACAACCCCTAGCTCACCTACCTCCCTCTCCACTACAACCCCTAGCTCTCCTACCTCCCTCTCCACTACAACCCCTAGCTTACCTACCTCCCTCTCCACTACAACCCCTAACTCACCTACCTCCCTCTCCACTACAAACCCTAACTCACCTACCTCCCTCTCCACTACAACCCCTAACTCACCTACCTCCCTCTCCACTACAACCCCTAGCTTACCTACCTCCCTCTCCACTACAACCCCTAACTCACCTACCTCCCTCTCCACTACAACCCTAACTCACCTACCTCCCTCTCCACTACAACCCCTAACTCACCTACCTCCCTCTCCACTACAACCCCTAGCTCACCTACCTCCCTCTCCACTACAACCCCTAGCTCACCTACCTCCCTCTCCACTACAACCCCTAGCTCACCTACCTCCCTCTCCACTACAACCCCTAGCTCACCTACCTCCCTCTCCACTACAACCCCTAGCTCACCTACCTCCCTCCCCACTACAACCCCTAACTCACCTACCTCCCTCTCCACTACAACCCCTAACTCACACCTCCCCTCCCTCTCCACTACAACCCCTAACTCGCACCTCCCCTCCCCTCCCTCTCCACTACAACCCCTAACTCGCACCTCCCCTCCCTCTCCACTACAACCCCTAAATCACACCTACCTCCCTCTCCACTACAACCCCTAACTCACCTACCTCCCCTCCTTCTCCACTACAACCCCTAACTCACCTACCTCCCCTCCCTCTCCACTACAACCCCTAACTCACCTACTGCCCTACCTCTCCACTACAACCCCTAACTCACCTACCTCCCTCTCCACTACAACCCCTAACTCACCTACCTCCCTCTCCACTACAACCCCTAACTCACCTACCTCCCTCTCCACTACAACCCTAACTCACCTACCTCCCTCTCCACTACGACCCCTAACTCACCTACCTCCCTCTCCACTACGACCCCTAACTCACTTACCTCCCTCTCCACTACGACCCCTAACTCACCTACCTCGCTCTCCACTACGACCCCTAACTCACGCCTCCCTCCCTCTCCACTACGACCCCTAACTCACGCCTCCCTCTCCACTACGACCCCTAACTCACGCCTCCCTCCCTCTCCACTACGACCCCTAACTCACGCCTCCCTCCCTCTCCACTACGACCCCTAACTCACACGCGCCCTTCAGGTCTGGTATGGATTTGAAGGGAACCCCCATGCCAAAATTGTTTTTTTTTAAATCGCGTGGGGAAGGGAGGAGATGAGCGAGCACCCCCCACCCCACCCCAATGAACCATAACAGGCCACATGCCCTCAACATGGGGGATGCTTTGGGGAGCCCCCCCCCCCATGTTGATGAGGTCTAGGGCCTCTTCCCCACAACCCTGGCCAGTGGTTGTGGGGGTCTGTGGGCAGGGGGATTATCAGAATATGGAAGCCCCCTTTGACAAAGGGGCTCCCAGATTCCGGCCTGAGTACCCCCCCCCCCCCCACTCATTCACCTCCCAAAAAAAGTGTAGTGTAAAAAAAAAAAATGAGTTTTTGAAAATACTTTTATTTAAAATAAATGTCATCTGGTGTAGATCCATCATCAATCACAAGGCCGTCTGTCAGCTCCACCGTCTGTCATTTCTTGAATAACTAAGGGGCAGGGCGGGGGCTCTTCTGGCACCATTGCCCCAGCATGCCCCCTGTTGTCTCCTCACTTTAAAGCCCACACCACAAAACTGAAACCATGTACATTGCATGTGGCTGCAGGGCGGTTTTGGTGCATCGCCATTCTCTTGAATTGGTCGTGTTTGGCAGCAATACTGCCCTCTGAATGCTAAAGGGGTATCATTTTTGCTGAAGCCGCAAAGAATCGCAGCCATGGCATGAGTACAACCCTCTCTGGCCGCTTTGTTGGGTCTAGGGGGTGGTAAGACTATGGCTCAACCAACTATGTTTACAACTCCAAAGCCACATGTGTGAACGAGCCCTCAATAAAGTTAAAATAAAATGTAAACCGTGCAATGTGCTGAAACACCACGATGCACCCCCCCCCCCCCACCTCACTGCCTGGTGAAATGGGCAGTATTTGTGGGACTCAATCCCCTGAATACTTTAGTATGCTAATAAGTTCATATTAAGTTGCTTCTGTGCGTCCCAAAATTCCAAACCGTTACATTGTAGCCCAATGAAAATGTGAAGGGCTTTCTACAGCTTCCTAGCACCCAATGAGCCCTGAGCTGTCACATTTAGTGGCGGTATTCCAATGACTTTCCAGCAGTTGGAAGTTTGGTTCGGCAGGCTGGTAAACAGTCCAATTCCTTCACCTGCTCATCAAATAGACTTTGCGGTAAATCCCGTCACTGCAAACTCGCTCCCTATCCCAGTATGTACAGCATACCTGTGCATCATAAGACACTTCTGGGTGTGTTTTCTTCCAGCGCAGGTCCCCCGCACCCACTCCATCCTCACCAGTGCCACGTCCACCTTCTCTTGTTCTGGGTTTGCCATGTTCTTCTCCCATTGCACAGTCTCTGATGATGTAACCCCCATGCCTGCACTCCGGCCCACTCTATTTTGGGACAGTATGCTGTTTTATTTTTTCCTATTGTGACAAGTGAAGATAGAATAGAACACCTGTCAGTTTTTATTGCTGTCTGTGCACCCGTTAAAGGCGGGAGTAAACCCTTCGATTTAATAGTTTCAAAAAACACTTCCGTTCCCGGCATGCCGGAAATGCTAACTGTCACATTGGTTGTTCTCTCAACCAAACCTTCAAACCATCCATTGGCTGGTATCATAACTGATCACATGTGCAGCATCATGGCAGTTTAAAGCGGTGTTTCCCCCAAAATTACAAGTTTTAACCTATGTGCAGCAAATGAGCTAATAAAAATTTAATTGGATAAAAAAATGTCACTTACCCATTTCTCCCTGTTGCTATATGGTCCCACAAAATCTGCCTCTTCCATAGCCTAGGCTAAACACGTCACTTCCCCTCGGCGCAGTCAGTCATCTGGGACACGTGACAGGTCCCAGATGACTGCGGCGTATCACGGCGCCGCTCACGCATGCGCAGTGGGTGTGCGGCTGTGAAGCCAGAGCCGGGTGCCCACAGTAAGGATGCCGGCGCCGCGAATGGAGCGGGGAGCGAGGGGGGGGGGGCTTCGTTCCCCCGCATTGCTGGACCCGGGGACAGGTAAGTGTCTGATTCTTAAAAGTCAGCAGATGCAGTATTTGTAGCTGCTGACTTTTAAAAAAAAATTTTTTAATGGGCACACTACTTTAAGAATTATCAGAGTTGGCAGCTTTCTTGGCTGAAAACAGGGGTAACTTCCGCTATAAGGAGATTCACCCTCTCTATTTGTCTTGTTTATCATTCTTACTGAAAGTGAAAGTAAAAGAAAATCCCAAATTTTAGGTTGTCACCAGAAAAGTAATAGAGGGGAAATCTTCCAATGAGGACACTGGTAGTTCTGGTGACCTGGGAAGCCCCAAGGAATTCCCTTTTTAATTTGCAAAGATTTCCTCTCACTTCCTGCTTGGCTATGAGACAGGAAGTGAAGATAAATCTCTGCAATAGGGCACAGATGGTGGGCAAAAATCTGATGGGGGTTATGACCCTTCCTTATAAGTTTTGCTAATAGTTCTACTTTAAATTTCCTTAGGCCACAAAACATCACCTAGTGGGGCTGCAGCATGTGTTTGTTTCACTTTGGCTTATGTTATCTTTTAAGTGGGCGGTTGCGGGTGGTAAACCCACTGTATGGCTCAAATGCCTGATTTTACCAGCCCCCCGCCCCACGTTATAGTGGCTATGTTTTTATTAATTCTGCGTTGCTGCCATATTGTAAACTTCATTGTGCTGCCCATATTAAATGTATCTTTTCCCATTTGAAGGCCTAAGCCTTCAAAAAAGTACTTTTGTTGCCACAGGCATTGCTAGTCCCTAAGGCAGCCCAGGGATTAAGCAAATATTTTATGTATGTCCATAGTAGTTCCATACTAGCCCTCCAGCATTGTGTGCGATAAATGTCAGCTATGTGAAGTGACACTGCGAGTACAAATACCAGTGTCACAGGATTCCTGCTTGCTCCATTGTTGCTTATGTTAACCGTTGCTTGGGGTTTTTATTCAGGCAAAAAAAGTTTCTTGTAAAGAATAATGTTCAGCCGTTGACAGTCACCATTGTCATACTACATAAAGTTTTGTTAACATTTGAAAAGTAATATGACCAGCTTCTTTCCCATGAAATCAACAGTAGAGAGAGATGATTGAATCCAAATGTTTGCTTTTTGTCATGTACAGTATATATGTTTTCTTTGCAGTAGAATATAATATTATTTATATATATATATATATATATAATTATTTTTTTTTTTTTTCATGCAGTACACAATATTCTCTTATTCGCTATCTTGAGTGGAAAGCCTCTTCCTAGTGTTTTTTCTTTTTTTTTTTTTTTTCTTGTGCATTGGAGTCATTCTATTTTCCATTATGTCACAAGCAAGATTGACCAGCTTCATGGGTCTTGTGTTCCTATAACTCAATCAAATGATGTTTACCTTCGAACAGGGGTCTCCAAACTTTAAAAAGAGGTCCAGTTTACTGTCCTTCAGACTTTAGGAGGAACAATGGCCCACTATGGCCAGTGGGAGTAGAAAATGTCTCAGGCTTGGTGGTCAGTAGGAGTTAAAAAAAAAATAAAATACATAGCACCTGTGGTCAGTAGGAGGAATAGTGCCCCATTGTTTGTATCAGTGGGAGGAATAGAACCCAACATTGGTGTCATTGGAAGGAATAGTGTCACATTGTTGATGTCAGTGGAAGAAATAATGCCCTATCTTTGGTTTCAGTGGGAGAAATAGTACCCCACTGTTGGTAGTGGGAGGAATAGTGTTCCAATGTTCATATCAGTGGAAGGCAGTATGGCCCATCATTGGTACAAGGAAGAAATGGTGCTCTACTGTGGTCGTCGCTGAGAGGAATTATGCCCCACTGTGGGTGTTAGTGGAAAGAATGGTGCCTCATCATTGGTCTCAATAGGAGGAAATAATGCCTTGTATCAATGAAAGGAGTAGTGCCCCAAGGGCTGCATAAAGGGAAGCAAAGAGCCGCTTCCGAGCCAGTTTGGAGACCACTGCCTTAGAATATGGAAGCTTCCTTGACCTTTCTGATTCAAGCCAGTAATGCATTGAAAAGGAGATGTGAAGTATAAAGAAACTCATGGCAACCAATCCAAAATCTTCCTTTAATGGTTCTCAGTGGAAAAAGCCAACCTTCAGGGATAGCCACAAGAAAAAATAGAGGATAGGCAGGGGAGCCATTATAGTGTAGTAATTAATAAATGACTTAGGATCATACAGCAAAAGTAATAGCGTAGGAACAGTATGAATTTCATCTGTTGTGGTTGCAAGTAACCATACTCTAATGGTATAGGCTACCCATGAACACTTGTGAGGTATATGTCTGTCTCATGTAGATTAGGGAGATGTTTGCTCTCAGAGCTTGTTGAAGTCAAGGCCTACGTCCACGCATATTTGCTGGCTAGGTTGCTGCAGTGGAAGCCTTGGTGTGCCATTTTTTTTTTTCTTTCATTTTGATTGTTTTTGCATTCTGTAAACCTATTCCTTCACCTGTTTTATATATGTGGACCCGTTGTAACATCGACACGATAGTTATGGCTTTTACAAGTAATGTTGTTGGCGATGGTCGACCATGTTGTTGTTCAGTCCTGTGTGCCATTTTTATAGCCATCAATAAAGATGAAATTAAAAAAAAAAAAGTCCTAGGTCCATTTTAGGGGTCATCAAGGTGATAAATAGAGTAGGTACAAACCTGAAGAAGTTAGGATATGACAGACCATGGAGGAAGGAATGTCCCAACCAATATAAACATGATGAAGAAAATACTGCTAGTAGGCTGAATGATTGAGATGAATGTTCGTTCCTTGTTTGCCATGTTCTAACACACTACTTCTCCATGGGTGCTAGGACATGGTGGACCGTGAAGGAGGGAATGTTCCAACCTAATGCAATTGTGATGAAGAAACCTTTATTGATCATATCAATGACCTGTTTAGTGACATCTTGTAATTTCCTCACTCTTCTTCCTTCACTTATTGTTGAGGACATTCATTCTTTCCAGTGTCCAGAAAAATGTCTCGCTTGATTTTTATATTTGTTTATTGAAGATACTTGTATACATTTATGTTCAATAAACAAATCTAAAAATCATTAAGTGAGATGTTTTTCTGGACACCGGGCTCACCTTTCTAATTACCCAAGTGTTCCCTACAGTAACAGCCCCATTGTTGTTATCAGAAATGTAGCGGCTCTAGACCCCAACAGAGTACCACTTACCACCTACAATTGGGATACAGCCCATTGAAAGCGATGCCCTCCACATAGAAACCTGAGCCAATAGTACCAGTCCAGTGCTATCTTTCACCAAAAACTTGAATCACTTATTTGTGGAGACATTCCCAAACGCCACTTACTGGTTAGGGCTTTCCTGAATGTCCCTTACTGGTTAGGGCATTTCCGGGACGTCCCTTACTGGTCAGGGCATTTCCTGGACGTCCCTTACTGGTCAGGGCATTTCCTGGACGTCCCTTACTGGTCAGGGCATTTCCTGGACGTCCCTTACTGGTCAGGGCATTTCCTGGACGTCAGATCAAAGCCTGACGAAGGGGCACGCATGCCCCGAAGCGCCGCCCACGTGACCCGTACCCGGAAGTGATTGCAGCAACAACATCACTGCTTAACACTCAGCTACCCACTGTCCGCACAGCCTGTTATCCAGCCATCCGGAGGCACCGAGAACCCACAGCGCCACCGGATCTCCACTGGATCACACAGGACGCTTACATCTGACAGCAGCTTTGATGACATCACCTCATCCGGGACCCAAATACGGAAGATCCTCTAATCTCAGATATGCCTTTATGACACATTTAATGTGTGAGTGTTCTTAATCTTCTTTTATATTAAATTGATCTTAATTTGCTGCACTTAGAGGGCGCCGTCTCTCTCTCTCCTTTTTTTATTTCATTTCAGAGCTCCTTCTTGCTTTTATGGACTGGCAGCCTTCTTATGCTCAGCAAATATGTTTTAAATTTTAGTATGTGTACATGGACTAATATCTAATTCTTGAACTAACACATACGTTATCCGTTTTTTCCCCTCACCAAACCCCCCCCCCCCCCCCCACCGTCATCCACCATATGCATTGTAAAAGCTATTTCCTATGCGCGCCATACAAAATCCCCCTTGCATTTCCTGGACGTCCCTTACTGGTCAGGGCATTTCCTGGATGTCCCGTACTGGTCAGGGCATTTCCTGGATGTCCCGTACTGGTCAGGGCATTTCCTGGACGTCCCGTACTGGTCAGGGCATTTCCTGGACGTCCCGTACTGGTCAGGGCATTTCCTGGACGTCCCGTACTGGTCAGGGCATTTCCTGGACGTCCCGTACTCGTCACAACATATTTCCTATCCTTTTATTGATTGAGCCTAACACACTATATCTCTGTGGGCACCTCTGCAACACCAGGTATTTTCCAGGCTTCTTTCACCTACGCCTACCAAAGAGTACCTGTGTTCTCTAGATCAACTTATCTATGGTTCTGTGTGCCCAATTCCAATGCAGTGTGTTCTAGCTGTGACAGTCCTTATTGATATTAGGCAAATGCAGCAAGCCAAAGATGGTCTGTGCAGATTTGCAGAACCCAGTTGCCCTATGTTCAGCTTGGTGCCTGCACCCAGTGCTGATGCTGCCTACACCAGAGTAAAAAAAAAACGTTTGCATGGAAGAGAGACCATATTGTTTTTCATTTTTATATTAATTTATACAAGGTGGACTTATTGTTCAACTGATCTTAACTGCAAATTGATATCTGGGTGCCATAGGTTAGTGCACATTAATGGTATTCTGTTCCAACTGCATATCACCTGTAGAAACGCAGAAGAGGCTTTAGCTGTTATTTTATGGCTGGAACAGCATGGTTCAACAAAAAGTAACATGGTTTTGACCGGCGTTTGTGCTCCTTGCTGTATACATGGAGTGCAGCTAGAATTGTGTAATTTCATAAGGATATCACTTCGGTTACAACTACTGTGACAGTCCTTGATGTGCTGGGATGTATTTGTGTCCAAAGTCTTAGTCACAATCTCATGCAACATACCTAAGCTGTGACTATGCAGATTCCTGGTATACCTCCACATACTGTACTGTAAATTGTAGGTGTGTATGTCATGGTGAAGGAAATAAGTAAAAGTTATATTGGAGAAAGTTCTTTCAGAGTCAATGCACTTTACTAATGGAATACAATAAAAGATAATTGGCTTTCTATAGTGACTACTACTAGTTGTCAGTTTTCGGTCTAGAGGACTGAAAACTGACAAATATCAGCACCATAACTGCTCGACTGCTGAGGAGCACAGACTTAAAGACCACAACACCATTATTCAATAGCCCGAAAACCAATGTTTAGACAGATTAACAAGCAATTTCCAACATAAACCATTTATCAGTGCCAGTCACAGTTATATGATGAGCGTGCTTGAACAGTAACTTGACCAAGTCTAAAAGGCCTGTCTTTACCATGAGTGCTGGACAGACATTAGACTGACCCAAGTTCCACACAAGGGCATAGCCCATTAAAGTGGTGGTGGTTGTTTTTTTGGAATTGCACCTACAGGTAAGCCCTATAATAAGGCTTTCCTGTAGGTACAGTGAATATCTCCTTAACTTGCAGTGTTTAGGAGATATTCCCACTGGATGCAGCTGGTGACATCACTGATGTCATACTGTGCTGGACCTTCAGAGCTCCGTGCCGCAGCCAAGGGCTCCCGCGTGCATGCGGAGGAGTGACATCATCATGACCCGGCCACTCATACAGCTGAAGCCAATGAACCGGAAGCTAGGAAGGAAGGCAGCCCTGTCAGTTGTGACAGCGCACTGTTTGAGGGCTTTGTTCTAAGGTAAGTATTTTATACTGTTAGTATGTGATGCACAATACATTATGACATTGCAGGAGAATTTATTTTACAAGCTGCGGTTTACTACCGCTTTAAGGCAACTTTTAATGTTAGTGAGGTCAAAAACCACTGCTAAAGCTGTGACAAACAACTATGTACTGATGCTGGGTGCTGATCGCATGCACCCTCCCAAGAAAAAAAAAAACTCTCTAGCAATTCACACCAAACTGAGCATGTGCAGCCTGACTCTGTGTTATCAGCAAGTTATTAGAAGTCAGTGGAAGAAGGGGAGGATCCGAGAAGACAGGATCAAACAGCCTTTTTACACAATGCGGAGGATTAACCCCTTAGGTTCCACAGTGAGTATAACAAGCAGGCTTTACTGCATATACAAACTGATTTTACTGTTGTGGGTAAAAAATGTTTAGGATTTAGAACCACTTTATTTATTTAAAGTCTTGCATGTTTTTAAAGCGGTGTGTCAGCTTAAAAAAAAAAAAATTTAAAAGTCAGCAGCTAAAAAAAAAGTCGCTGACTTTTAATAAGTACACTTACCCTCCCAGGGCGCCCGCGATGCTGTTCGTGGAGGCCGAGATGTCCCTCGGCGTTCCGGATCCAGCGCCGCCATCCTCAGTAAGGGAAACGGCTCTGCGCGGCCTACTGCGCATGCGCGAGTCGGTGCGCGGCCTACTGCGCATGCGCGAGTGGGATTTGTGAATGGGGAACACAATGTGTTGTGGGACACAGTTCCCATAACGCACTGCGCCCCATTCCATAGAAGACGGAAGGAGAGAAGATCACTGCGGAGCTGGAGGAGGCAGATTAGGACAATCTGCCTAGCAACAGCCATTTCTGGTAAGTAAAAAAAAAATTTTTTTTATTTTTTTTTTCCATTTAAAATTGTTACTAATATTTTTAAAAGTTTTTGTTTTCAGGGTGTCCCACCACTTTAAGTTACTATAAAATGGAACTAAATCCATCCATATTCTTCTTCCCCCCTTAGCAATGCAATGTTCGCAAGCTTCCTTGTTTCCATTTTGATTGGCTGGGATGACAGAATTGCTGAGTCATGGGTGGCAAGCTTAGAATGGTAGTAAAGTGTGTATGTATGTATGTATGTGTGTGTGTGTGTGTGTATATATATATATATATATATATATATATTTAAAAAAGTTCCACCCTGCAAGGCAATATCATAATGTGCTAGTATGCATCACATTATGAAAGACTTACCTTAAAACAAAGCCCTCCTGTCACCGCTTCAGTGGCTCCGTCCTTTGGACTGGCGGAGCTGCGATGATGTCTCGGCCGTGGCACACAGTGACGTCACTGGCACATGCGCTCTAAAGTATCGGCATACCCATGCTGTTTCTTCAGAGCGCATGTGCCGGTGACAACACATCCCTAGACTATCTCCTAAACAGTGAATGTTTTAGAAGATATTAATTTTTACCTACAGGTAATCTTTATTAGGAGCATTCCTTAGGTAAAAATAATACAACACTTCAATAGGGACACAGACAACAGTTTTGACCCTTCCCTACACTATCCACAACCAAGAAAGTGTGGGTCTGAGCTCCACTTCATCATGTTTAGTATTAACCTCATTGTTTGTGGTTGTGTCTTTATGCTAGTGATGAATTGGGGGGTCTTTAAGGTTATTCATTTAGCTGCTATGTGTGTATGAAGGAAGGGGGACTAAGGGTGAAGGTTTTGCCAATAGCAACTCCCCCCCCCCCCCCCTTTAATTCCTGCTGGCGTTTTTATAGACTGGGAAAAACGGAGCCAAAGACTCTGGTTTCTATTCGCTCTGCCTTCACTTTCTTTTCCCCTAGCTTCTTAATATTCGCAGTATATTATATTTGAAAATGTTCGCTCGCTTTGCTTTTGACATGTTCAGACTCCTATTGCCTCTATGGCCACATAACATACCTATCTTCTTAGCTCAAATCATCGCCTGCCTCATTGGCTTTCTGCTAACTTTCCACAGTGCTTATTACAAAGCAATTTAAACAGTATCTACATGTGTTTATTGCTTTTCCAGGCACGCTTTTAAGACTATTGTTGAACTTGCAAAGATCTTCTTTCAGAGCACACTTTCTCTGTAGAAATATGATAAACCTTCAATGAGTGCAGAGCCTGTGAGCCTTCCTTTATAGAAAGTGTCAGTTCTGTACTATCTTCACTTTGTACATGAGACATTTCACCATCCGCTGGCATTCCTTTCTGTTTGGATCTTTTGGCCAGTAAGATATAGGGAAGTGTATTTTCTTCTGGTGAGTTGTGTATGTTTAAATCAAGTTGACTATAAATAATTGCAGTTTTGTGAGCTGCATTCCCATGTGTGTGACACAGCGAGGTAAACAAACAGGTATCTGTATGTTGTAGTTACACAGAACAGGCCGCATCGTTTCGGCCATACCCCTGACATACCTGTCGAAGGAATGTGATCTGTAACAGTGCTAACCTCACATTGCACTCTGAGATTGCTCAAGCGTAGCAGATTCTTACTGCAGCCTGGTCCTTGCTAGAAATTCTCTTTGTTTGGAGGTGTTCATTACTCAAGTATGCTACTTCTTAGTAAAGTGTGCTTTTAAAGTAGTCAGAAAATTTAATTTTGTGTTACTTAAAAATGTTACTAGTGTGTTAATGATCTACAGAATTTCTGCAGATAGGGGAATATTTTGTATTAAGAAACAAAGCCCCAGAACAGCATCATGCTTTGTCCTGTAGGATGACCTTCGCTCGCTTCTGAGATCCGTGCAGGTTGCCATACCCATAAAGCATGGGCTTCAGGCAGCATTCTGGCAAACAAGTGGCAACCACCCCAACCTATGCCTTTGCAGCAATGAACACATGGAAGGGCGACGCATGTCAAAAACAACAAACAAAAACTCACTTGCCAGCCTGCAACAAGCCGAATTGACATTGTGTAACAGTTCACGTTAAATCCAAGGGGTTTCGTTTGCACACATGTGCAAGCGGTAGTGGCTGCGTCATGGCTGCCCAGTGTACTGCAGTCCTAACTCTATAATTCTGAGTCTCCCGAGTTGGAGCACATATATAATAATGGGTAGATCAAAGGCAGATAGGCCTGGAGGGAGCCCAATGGCAGAAAAGGTATTCAGTGCATCCCCTCACCAATTCACCAACTGTACAAACAAATCGCAACCACCCCACCCTATATCTGACCTTTTGCAGCAAGGAGCACATGGAAGGTCAGTGCATGTCAAAAAAACAACCAACAAGGCCCACATGTTCACCTTGTTTCCATAAGTCATATTAGGAGAATGGTAAGAAAATAACATGAAAGCTGCATTGCCCGGTTTCATGGCTGTCATCCCAGTCCTGGGTTCATTGTTTACTCAGTCACTGACTTGGAACAGCCATCTAATGCCAGAAGTCTATATTCCTTCCTATACTGCATATTTGTTCAGTGACTCCATAAGTAGCTAAGGCAGGATCCGGATAACGGCTCTGGAACCTACACATTTAAAAACAAGTCAGCTTCTATATTTTTTAGAGCCCATTTAACATTACCCAACACAGTCCCAATCAGGGATGAGCTTTATGTTCGAGTCAAATTCATGTTTCGACTCGAACATTGGCTGTTCGCCAGTTGGCCGAACAGCGAACAATTTTGGGTGTTCGCAGCAAATTTGAAAGCCGCAGAACACCCTTTAAAAGTCTATGGGAGAAATCAAAAGTGCTAATTTTAAAGGCTTATATGCATGGTATTGTCATAAAAAGTCTTTGGGGACCTGGGTCATGCCCCAGGGGACATGTATCAATGCAAAACATTTTTTTAAAAACGTCTGCTTTTTTGGGAGCAGTCATTTTAATAATGCTTAATGGGAAACAATAAAAGTGTAATATTCCTTTAAATTTCTACCTGGGGGGGGGGTGTCTATAGTATGCCTGTAAAGGGGCGCATGTTTCCCGTGTTTAGAACAGTCTGACAGCAAAATGATCACACACATAAAAGTTCATTGATAAAACAGGGGAACCCTGAACCAAAATGGAAAAAAAAAAAAAAAAACCAAAATGGAAAAAAAAAATGGCGTGGGGTCCCTCAAAAAATCCATACCAGACCCTTATCCGAGCATGCAGCCTGGCAGGCCACAGGAAAAGAGGGGGGGATGAGAGAGCGCCCCCCCCCTCCTGAACCGTACCAGGCCACATGTCCTCAACATTGGGAGGGTGCTTTGGGGTAGCCCCAAAGTACCTTGTCCCCATGTTGATGGGGAGAAAGGCCTCCTCCCCACAACCCCTGCCCAGTGGTTGTGGGGGTCTGCGGGCGGGGGGCTTATTGGAATCTGGAAGCCTCCTTTAACAAGGGGACCCCCAGATCCCGCCCCCCATGTGTGAATTGGTAATGGGGTACAAATGTACCCCTACCATTTCACAAAAAAAGTGACAAAAAGGTTAAAAAAAACACAAGAGACGGTTTTTGACAAGTCCTTTATTAATTTCTTCTTCTTTCTTCTGGTCTTCCTTCGGTGTTCTTCTTGTTCCTCCAACTTCTTCTTCTCCATCTTCTTCATCTTCTACCTCCGCTCTTTTAGTCCCGCATCTTGCTCCGGCTTCTTCTCTGCTCCGTCCGCACGATCCGCCTCAGTGGGAGTCTTCAGCCTTGTGACGCTTCGATTCTTCTGACACTTCTTAAATAACAGAGGGTGGGGCCACCCGGTGACCCCACCCTCCTCTGAAGCGCGGGGGGCTTCTCTATGGCTTTCCGCGTCTTGTCAGAGGGGGACGGGGTCACCCGTTTTACGTAAACTACCTGAAGAGTTGTTTCCTTGCTGCATGATGCCTGCAGTCTCTGGCTGTCTCCTGTACCATGCCTGCAGTCTCTGGCTGTCTCCTGTACCATGCCTGCAGTCACTTCTGCCTGTTGTCTTCTCCTTCCCTCTACCAGCTGTCACCTCTGCCCCCATGTCGCCCAATAACCCTCCTATCCCCCATCCCCCCCCCCCCCGCGATCACAGCCTTTTCCATCTAAACTCTCCCACCCACAATCCCTATTTCACCCCACCCTCAACTACCTTGCCCTCACTTACCCCTCCCCCTCCCACCCTGCCAGCTCCCAAACAACAACCCCCCGCCACCTCCCAAAGCACCCCTCTTTTGTAGGCGATAGGTATCGGTAATTGGTATCGGCGAGTACATGATGTCAAGTATCGGTATTCGTACTCGTTGTCAAAAAAGTGGCATCGGTGCATCCCTACTATTTTCCTATTTCCTTTTTTATGGTAAATCATGAACTGGGGGTTCTGTTGTGCATGTATTTATATAATCTGCTTTCACAAGTAGCTAGGATTGGTTTTAGTTGGGCCCACTTCAATATTGTTGTTACAGCCATTTATTTTATCATTATTATCATTGCTTGCTATAATTGCTACTATTGCAGCAGAGCTGATTATTTATTATTTAATCAGCTCTGCTTGAATTAAGAGATTTCAGGGATTATGGTTCTGGTAATGATTACTGTGTTTAAATAGTGTGTATACGCTTCCATAAAATGACAGTGCACACTTCACTATCGCTGTTACTACACTTGTTTTAAAGCTAAATAGCCTTTTTTACAAACCAACATTGTTTGCTGATGGATGCTGTTAGTGTGCATATGCTCCGTTTTTGTTTGCACTTCACTTTACTCTGTGCTAATGAAGTGTAGTTGCCGTGCTTAGTATTTTCTTTTGTTATCATTATTTGTGTTCCCAGTGAGTGAAACCACAATTTAGACACTAGACGCCAAACTTGCACATCTGACACCCCAGAAACACCCGTGCCTATTGCTGTATCACTAAGGTATGTTTGGCTCAGCTGAGTCTTTGACTTCATGCACACTGGGTATTTAGCCCCTAAACCTCAGATCCCAGCGTTTCCTGACAGGCATTGGGGGAACCGTTTAGCCCTGCTGCATGCAACTTGTAAAAGTCTATGAGAGGCTTAGAGCTTAAAGTGTAGCTGCTGACTTTTAACAAACATACACTCACCTGTCCCAATGTCCAGCGATGTGGCCGCCCTAGCCCTCACTTTTCTCCCTCGCCTTTCCGTGGCGCTGGCCTTGCAAGTGTGGGCACCCGGCTGTGACAGCTTGCGGTTTCACAGCTGGGTCGTGCAGCGCCTCCCATTTGGTTGGGCAAACTTCTTGGACTTGTGATGTGTCCCAGAAGATTGAAAGAAGGGAGCGGAGGTGGAAGCAGGTACCTGACATCCGATCAGCTCTGCAAAATCCAGACGGATGCAAACCTTATTTTTCATCCATCTGGCGGATCGGATGAAAACGGACAGGCGGTCCGTAATCATCCAATCCCCCCCCCCCCCCCCCCCCCCCCCCCTCATAGGGGAGAGCGGACTCTCTGACAGCTCCATCCCTGCACAGAGTGCAGAGACAGACTTGTCATCCGCCGGCTCAACAGGGATCAACGGAGCGATCCCTGCGGAGGACTAAATACGGACAGCCCCGTGTGAAAGGGGTCTTAGAGTTTTCAAAGAGGATGTGCAAATAATGAAATTCAATAACAAAGGTATAGTAAGGATAATACATATAGTTACTATTGCAAATATATTAATATTGCAGAAAAACACAGATGCATGTCGGATCCACAATTAAAATGTAACCTTAATATTTATAAGAAATATATTAATTTTAAAATATCTCTAAGTCTCTAAGTATTTCTTAGAAAACAAAGAGGATAGATTTAACATCTAATTATTATAAAGAAATATCACATTGGGTCAAACAGAGACCTTAGGTAACCAAAATGGGTATCAAATAAAGATAAGACTAAAGAAAAAAAAGATAAGAAATACTGAGAAAAAAAAAAAGAAATAATGCACTTGTAGTATTCTAATAAGGAAAGTTGCTGGCCCTAAATCCCTTTAGAAGTGATTAACCCTTTTGGAGTATCTCACCATAAATAATAATTTTGCGGGGTTGCCTTAAATCTGACTTTGTCTTTGTGCAGACTTCTGGGAAAAACAGTGAGCCAATCACACAAACAGTAAGTTGCATTTCTGGGGGTGTTTCATGTACCAATGGTGTTCAGAACAACTTCACGTTGCCACATTGCATTGTATTTTACAAAGGATTACAGTGCTGCTGATTGCGGGTTTGAAATTGTGTGAGTTCAGCTGAACTTGCACGATTTAAACTTGCATTTCAGTCCAACGATTTTGGAGACATCTGTGTGGGTTCATGCACAGATATCTATTGAAACCGCCCCCAAAGTCACCAAATGGAGGGCAGGAACTACTTCTGGGAATCAGTGCATGCCACAAAGTCGGCTCCGATTTGACATGTCAAATTGGCCCGATGTGAACATTGGCTGGAGGCTGTGCTGATTGTTAGGCAGGCCATACACGGTGCGAATCTTAGCCGGTTCAGCAGGAATTGGCCGAGATTTGAACCGCGTATGGGCAGGCTGAATGTACCAAGTTAATCAATCGATCAACTTGGGTACAACCAACATGACAGTTTTTACCTGCGTTTATCGCTAGTGGCTGCTATAGCCACTATCAATAATCACACTGGACTCTACTGCCAGGTATGGCTTCTCCAAGTAATTGCCAGACCATTGTTCCTTCATTTTTACAGTCTACTGACTGGAATGGTACCAGCCGATTGGAGAAAAGCCAATGTAGCACCAATATTTAAAAAAGGACCAAGATATATCTCTGGGAACTACAGACCAGTTAGCCTAACATCAATGGTATGCAAGCTCCTGGAGGGGATAAGGGATTATATACAAGATTTTAGCAATGAAAACTGTATCGTTAGCAGTAATCAGCATGGATTCATGAAGAATCATTCTAGCTAAACCAATCTTTTAACCTTCTATGAGGAGGTGAGCTGCCATCTAGATAAAGAAAGGCCTGTAGATGTGGTGTATCTGGATTTTGCAAAAGCATTTGATTCAGTGCCCCATAAACATTTACTGTACAAAGTAAGGTCTGTCAGCATGGACCATAGTACAATAGTATAGACCATAGTACAAGGATTGAAAGCTAGCTACAGGAGGTTCAGAGGGTGGTGATAAATGGGGAGTACTCGGAATGGTCTGGTGTGGAAAGTGGGGTCCCCCGGGGTTCTTGTCCTGTGACCATTTCTTTTTAATTTATTCATAAACAACCTGGAGGATGGGATAAACCGCTCACATCAGTATTTGCGGCTAATGCTAAGCAGGGCAATAATTTCTCCGCAGGATGTGGAAACCTTGAAAGAAGATCTGAACAAACTAATGTTGTGGGCAACTACATGGCAAATGAGGTTTAATGTAGAAAAATGTAAAATAATGCATTTGGTTGCCAAAAATACGAATGCAATCTACTCGCTATGGAGAGAACCTCTGGGGGGGGGGGGGGATCTAGGATGGAAAAGGACTTGGGGGACTTAATAGATGACAGGCTCAGCAATGGCATGCAATGCCAAACTGCTGCAAGCAAAGCAAACAGATGCGTTAAAAAGGGGATTAACTCCAGAAATAAAATTTATAATTCTCCCAGTCTACAAGACTGTTCGGCCTCACCTGGAGTGTAAAAAAAATTATATATGGTGTTGCGCTCCAGATAAATATAAGCAATAGATTCTCTAAAAAGTAAAAATATATTTGTGATGTGACGACACTAGTAGGAAAATAGAATACACTTGGACACGTCCAGACCACGAGCACGGCGCTCGTTTTTACACTGAATTCAGTTTGTCTGAAATTGTGAGTACCCCTGTGTTTTATTTGTGGTTTTTTAAAATAAACTGTACATACTTCACTATCTGGGGCTCCTTCCTCTTCCCTCCATGATTTACATGTTTGCTACCTGGGAGGACTACAAGTGAAAAAATACCCCTGATGTGCAGTGAGTGAAATAATACCTCTGATGTGGTGAGAGTGACAAACCTAGCCCCAATACACACCCAGGATACAGAGCTCAGGAGAGCAATATTGATCTATGCTGTTTACCTTACAGCAGTGAGGTAAGGAGCCACTGCATCTGTTATTTGCGGGCACCCAGAGGAGTACGGTTTGGATCACCTCGCACACGAGTCAGAGTGCTATCTCCCCTGCATCTTTGGACAGACTTTATCCATCACACTCCATTTAAACGGAGATTCACCATTTCTGGACGTTACTACCTTTTTTTTCTTTTTTTTTTTTTTTTCTTGTCGCACTTTATATTTACCCATTTTTCTGGACAGTCACCGTTAGCACAGCATATATATTTATATATATATATAAAATATTGTATTGCATTTTTTGCATAGATATATATATATATATATATATATATATATATATATATATATTACACATTCTGTTTACACTTTGGATCACCGACGCAGTCCATTCTTTTAATACTATTGCTTATTTATTGCACCATTTTGCACAGATTCACTCTGATTATGATTTGAACACCAGTGTGTTTATTTGCTGCATCTAAATATCATCCCATGTTTTAGCACATTTATTTATTTATTTTGCTGTTTTTAGCAAAATATTATTTGTCTTGGCAAGATCTCCACACTCAGATATAATTTTATTTAGAGTATTTTATTGTTTATATCTATCCACAGATATATTTAACTTTTTAGAGAATCTATTGCTTATATTTATCCGGAGCACAACACCATATATTGTTTTTTTTTTTTTTTTTTACACATTTTATAGGGTGGGGTTTGCACCCCTGTCGGTGGTTTGCTGCAACCAAATGTTATCTTTATTTACTTAATTTTAATATTTACATAGCCACTATTTTATTGATTCCTGGGTACACCACTATAGTAGCGTGGGAATACCCACTTACCTTTTATCTCACCTGGAGTATGCCGTCCAGTTCTGGGCACCAGACCTCGGGAAGGATTTACTGGAACTGGAGACGGCCCAGTCTTCTGTCCCAATTATGAGACTGGATGACCTTAGTTATGCGGAAAGATTACAAGCAACGAACGTATTCTCTCTGGAGAAGAGACGCTTGAGAGGGGATATGATTTCAATGTACAAATACCGTACCGGTGACCCCACAATAGGGATAAGACATTTCCACGCAAGGGAACATAAAAAGCGCACACACACAGGTTGGACTTGATGGACTTGATGGACTTGTGTCTTTTTTTTTTTTTTTTCAACCCCACCAACTATGTAAGGGAAAACAGTAGTGCTCAGACAATGCTTCTAACCTGTCAGTGCCTTTAGGTACCTAATAGAAAAAAACAGTTCTGACAAAAACCATCAACTGTAAGTGGGTCATCCGATGTCTTGTAACTGCATTCAGGATTGCATTTGCATTGGCTGACCACTATCAGGGAGGATTAATGATCCAAATAAAGATTGTTGCTTACCTTGCATAAGCTGACATATAGACGGCATCTCCTCACTCCATTAAAATAAACTTGTATGCTATGTGAGGTGCTGAAGCCACTGACTCTAATTTGGATGGTAACTGATGGTAAATTTTTATACTCAACGTGTAGGAATAACTTTGTAACATTGTATAGTGTAGGAAAAAAGGTATGCAAAGAGAACTCACTAATGCTGTACATGCATGCTTGTTTAACCTCTTAAGGCTAGACATGACTTAAAGTGGAACTACACTTCATCTGAACCACAAACCAAAAATGCTATTTACTTTATTTTTAATATTCAAAGCAAAAAGCAAACTCCCCCACCCATCCATCCATGTCTCCATGTTTTATTTTGTTGAGAAAATCACTTTGTAAAACACTTCCTAGCATCTCTGGCCCTGGCCACCTTGAGACAGGGGCAATGATTCATGTAGCATTTACTTCCTGGACCCCACGTGTCCTAGGCATGCAAGCAGGAGAAGGTGTTAATCACTTGTAAACAAACTTTCCGGTTGCGTGAGGAGAAGAGGGCCAGTAACTTGAAATTATGATCATCAGTGCCACTGCATCAGTGCAGCCTATCAGCCTAATTTTTTTTTTTTTTTTTTTCGTTTGTTGGCAAAAAAATGAAAGCAGCGGTGATTAACTACTTGTCGCCCGCCCACCCACCATCAAATGATGGAGGGACATTGCGGTTCTCATTCTGGGTGGACGTCATAGGACGGCGCACCAAAATGTCCGCTGACGTGCGCCCACATGGCCGAGCAGATTGGCGATTGTGGCCACGCCATGTTGCTAGAACATGGCGCGACCACGATCTCTGTAAAGAGCCATGGCTCTTTAACCATGTGGTTGGCTGTGTCCAATCACAGCCGGTCACATGTACAGTACATACGGAAGTGCCGTGAATCAGCTCCCCTCGCCTCACACTGACAGAGCGTGTGGCGAGGAGTGCCTATCGGCTGCATCTCCTCGCAGGGGAGACCTGGGCAGGTAATCAGGGCACTGATCATGAGTGCCCTCATTACAGGAAAGCCCCAGCATTGCCCATCAATGCCACCAATCAGTGCCCATAAGTGCCACCAATCAGTGCCTATAAGCGATGCCAGTCAGTGCAGCTTTTCAGTGCACATCGTTACCTGCTCATCAGTAATGCCCATCAGTACTGCATATCTGTGCCACCTATCAGTGCGGCATATTAGTGCCTTCTCATAATCGGTGCCCACCATTGCTGCCTATCAGTGCCCATCAATGCAGCCTCATCAGTGAAGAAGAAAAATCACTTATTTACAATATTTACTGACGGAAACCAAATCAAACTTTTTATTTTTTTGTTTTTCAAATTTTCGGTCTTTTGAAAACACCAAATACCACCAATAGAAAGCTCTATTTGTGTGAAGTAAAAGATAAAAAAAATTACCGTGCAATTCTCATTCAAAGTGCGACAGCGCTGAAAGCTGAAAAAGGGCCTGGACAGGTAGGGGGTGAAAGAGTCCTGTCTCAAAAAAATGATAAAAATTTAATTTTGGTACAGTATTGCATGACCGCGCAATTTGTCATTCAAAGTATGTCAGCACTTAAAGCTGAAAGTTTGGCCTGGCCAGGAAGGGGGTGAAAGTGCCCGGTAGATATGTAGTTAATTGAACAAGCTGAAGTTAAAAGCCAATTGGTTACCATGCACAGCTGCACCAGATTCTGTGTGCTCCCGTTTAAACCTGCATTTCAGTCGGACTTGGGGAGCGATTTCAGAGACATCTGTGCGGGTTCGTGCACAGAAGTCGCCAAATGAAGTGCAGGAACTACTTCTCGAAACCTGTGCGGTGCCGCAAAGTTGGCGTCGCACCAATTTGGACGGTTCCGTTGCCGGCAATAGGCTCCGATTTGGCATGCGATTTGACATGTCAAATTGGTCCAACGTGAGCGTGGGCTTAAAAATGCATTGGCTGGAGGCTGAGTGTTAGGCAGGACATACATGGTTCAAATTTTGCTCTGTGTAAAATACATCACCCCCTATGTCTACAAACCAAGCACAGTAATACAAAGCATTTCATACAGGCTGGAGGATCTCTGATTCAGACACTGAAAGATTTCTGTGGACAATGGCACAGACTCTAATATCTGAATAAATGAATCCTGAGCTTGCCCTTTAGAGCTCATTTACACCAGTGGGCTGCTGTGTGTTGCGATGAATTGTAAAACAAATTGCAGTGGCTTTTTTTTATTTTAAAGAGGAACTGCAGTCTGCTCACTAAATTTGTTATTAAAAACATCTTTACCATTCTGAAGCTTCCCTCCAACCACTTTGCATATTATTTTATATATACTGTGATTCTGTACTTGCAAAATATGCTGCAGAAATCTCCCTCCACTGAGTCTGGCTGCATCCATTTTAACTGTGGGCAGCTGAAGCTGCTGCCTGTTCACTTCCTGGATTTACACAGACACACACACCTCCAGCTCTGCAGCTCTCATTGGCCCTCTTATGACTCACCCCCCTCCTTTCCTGGCAAACTCTCACGAGAGTTAGAGAGCTGTGCATGATGTCATAAGCCTAGGCTTTTTACCAGACAAATAGGAAGTGGGCTGTATAAGGTATTTTCTGGCAGACAAAAAATGTTTTACAATCCAAAGTTAAAACGACAAGGGTAGAAGGTTTAATAGATGGAAAGTTGAAAAAATTACTGAAGGTCGGCTTTAAGTTGACATAAAAGTAAGCATGCAGGGCAGGGTCTTGTGATGCATTGTAGCACATCCCAATGTGCAGTGCAAAGTGTGAACTGTCCTTTTTTTTTTTTTTTTTTTTCTTGCTATAGCGCACACCAGTGCAGTGCAGCTTGCCTTGTCTATGCATTGGGATTGTGTTGGGCAAAAAAAAAACAATGGGTCTGGTATGAACGAGCCCTTCTAGCTAAATATGATCACATAATGCATGGCCTGTGTACAGTGATATGCTTTCGTATTCTGGGACTGCTTTTCTAGATTTGTAAACAATAGTTGTACACGTTGTTGCCAAGCTTGGCCTTAGACCAAGAATGGGATTAGCAGGCACAATAGGACAGTCAGAGGCTTGTTTAATAGACAGTTGTTACATAAACCTGTATGCTGGAATTAAAGGTTGGATTTAGACTGAAGAGGGCAGTTGGATGCCCGGGAACAGTCTTTAGAGTCTCCTGACCCTCAGACATGGTAACATGTATGCTCAATAGAACATTTTATGAATGGAGTGGAGAGGAGATCATTGCCTCCTACTGAGTGATTCTGGAAAGCCTTATGCTTTTGGGCAGTTTTAGTTTGGGTGTAGGTTCACACAGTTGATGCGTTTTCAGGCACATTTTGCATTTTGAAACCTGCGTTTTTGCATGCAGTTTTCATGCGTTTTTGCTTTCTCTTTAAACACACTGTATATAACTGGTTGCTAAGGAGCAGGAAGGGAAGTGGGCTGCCACATCCTTAACAGCCGATTAGTAATCAGCTGTCCAGCGGGATTCCCCGCTGACAGCTGATTCTAAATAAAAAAGCCGTGTGGCGTCCCCCAGCCAAATCCATACAAGGCCTTTCGGGTGTATAACACGCACCTTTTCTCCCTTAAAATCGTAGGTGCGTGTTATACGCCGATCTCTGCTGATTGTGAGCGGAGAGGAGCGAGCGCCGCCGATGTACACATAGCCGAGTGTACTCGGCTAGGCTTGGCTCTGCTCACAGTCAGAGGCTTGCCTGCGAGAGGAGCCGAGTCTAGCCGAGTACACTCGGCTTTGTGTATCTCGGCGGCGCTCGCTCCTCTCCGCTCACAATCAGCAGAGATCGGCGCCAACTTTAAATAATCAAAGGCTGCAAAGAGACTGGCAAGGCTGCAAAGGCACTGGGCAAGGCTGCAGATGGACACTGATAAGCCTGCATTGATGGGCATTTAAATGTAATATTTCCCTAGTCCGTCTTTCAGGACAGCCACCTTAGAGAGAGACCCTGGCTCCTCCCCTCCTAGGAAACACCGCCTTAATTCTGAATTTAAGCCTCATCCTCCCGCCGGCCCCTCAGTTATGGTGTTTCCTCCGGCGGGGAGACACCGCTTAGGAACCTGTGCTGAGCAGCCGGGGAGGCTGGGGCAATGATTACCTGGAGGTGGAGGAGACAGGGGTCTCTCTATTCTGCCCAGCGGTCCGGTCGGCGAGGGAGCCGTAGCACCGAAAAAAAAAAAAAAAAAAAAAAAAAAAAAAAAAACGTCCGCTTTTTGCGCACGCCAGCTCCGCTTGGGGAAGCAGGACGTCTGGGGAGGTCCGCCCTTTCGTTCGCCCAGAGGTGGCGCTGCAGCGAAATCCCACACGTCCCCCCTGCACTGTGGGCGGTTTGGAGCTGGAGGCCGGACCGGATGACGGGCGACGTCATTTCCGGTTGGGGGCGGGGTTTTCGTGCGTTTCCGCGTCTTCCGGTTCCGGACGCGGCCTAGAAAGGGGACCAAGCGCTCGGCTGGTGCGGCCTCTTTTACATGCTGTACAGACAGCGTTCGGAGGCACGAGAGACCACTCTTCCTCAACAGGAATGTCGGAAGCGGAGGCTTCAAAAGCAGCTCCTGGAGATAACAGCACCAGCCACTCTAAGGTAAGGGGAACCCTGGGGAGGTGTTCCCTTACTTACTATTTCCAGTAGCTCCACTGGTGTTTTTTCCTCCCTGGTGGTCGGGAGTTGGGGAGTGTATCCGGGACCCTGGTGGTGGTTAGTCCTGGGGGGGGCACTCCTGGTGGTCCTCTGTAGTAGCGCTGGTGTTATGCTTATGCTGCCTTCTCTCTATTTCTGTGTTTCAGAAAGCCACAAGCAAGTCGCCCCATGGTTCCAAGAGGAGATGTCCTTCATGTAGAACTTCTTTGGGGGACTCTTGGACGAAGGTCCTTTGTAGAGAATGTATTGAGGGGCTAGTGAGGGAGCAGGCAGCAGAGCAGGGGGCAGACCTGGCAGCGTCTGTAAAGGAGCTTTCTAGCACTTTCCAGTCCTTCAAGGCACTTTTTTCCAGTTTCCAGTTGCCTCAGTCCCAGAGCACCCCTCCACCAGTGCAGCAGAGTGTTTCACCTAACCCACCGGGTATTCCCCTAGCTGGTGGGGAAATCCCAGAGGGCTCCAGAGAGGAGATTGAGGAAGAAGTGGGCAGTGCCGCTTCAGACTCCCAGGGGGAGTCAGACGGAGAGGTGTTGGATGGTGAATCCAAAAAGACCTCACGATACAAGCTTTCCCTTGAGGAAGTGGAGGAGCTCCTAGGGGCTATCCATACCACGTTAGGTATTCAGGAGGAAAGGAAGGCACTGTCACTTCACGATCAGATGTACAGTGGTCTGGGGGAACAGAAAAAGCGAATGTTCCCGGTCCATGACGTTCTGATCGATGCCGTCAAGAAAGAATGGCAGGACCCAGAAAGGAAACCCTTCTTTTCAGGGGCATTGAAACGAAGGTTTCCTTTTGCGGAGGAGGAGGAGCTAGTCTGGAACAAATCCCCCAGACTAGACGCCGCTTTTTCGCAGGTGTCCATACACACCGACCTGGCCTTCGAGGACATGGGGGTACTGTCGGACCCCATGGACAGAAGGATGGACTCACTCCTTAAAAAAGCATGGGACTCCTCACAGGCAAATCTTAAGCCTGCCATGGCAGCCACAGTGGTGGCACGTAATATGGAATATTGGCTCACACAAATCAGAGCGCATATTGAAGCGGGCACGGCAAAGGAGACCATTCTGGCGTCTTTTCCAATGCTGCTAAAGGGTGTTGCATACATTGCGGATGCTTCGGCTGAATCCATTAGAATGTCTGCAAGATCCACAGCCCTGACTAATTCAGCCAGGAGGGCTCTGTGGCTAAAGACCTGGCAGGGGGACAGTGCGTCCAAAATTAAGCTCTGTGGGATCCCGCTCACAGGGGATCTATTATTTGGGCCAGGTTTGGAGGCGGTCTTAGATCGTACGGCCGATAAGAAGAAGGCCTTTCCGATCAAAAGGAAGTTTGGGGAGCAGTCTAAAAGGAAGGCTCGTCCTCAGAGAAAATTTGAACCCCAAAAAACTGACAGGCAAAAGAAAAGTTGGGGGCAAAAGGGGAAAGGGCGTGGGAGTGCGATTTTTCGCCCTCCTGAACAGCCCAAAAAGTCTCAATGACAAAGTCACGGTGGGGGGAAGGTTGGGGGCCTTCCTCCCGCAGTGGGAGATGATCACCTCCAATCAATTTGTATTGGGGGTCATCAGACGAGGATACCGGTTGGAGTTCTCAGATCCTCCCCCACTAAGACTCCTGATTACGGAAATGCCGAGATGTACAGAAAGGTCTGCCGCCCTTCTTTCTTCCCTTCAGGAATTGGAAGAACAGGAGGTGGTGACACGGGTCCCGGTGGGGGAGACAGGCAGAGGTTTTTACTCCCACATCTTTGTGGTCCGCAAACCTTCAGGGAAATTCAGGCTCATCCTGAATTTGAAGCCTCTGAATGTCTCCATCACCTACCGGAGATTCAGAATGGATTCGGTGTACTCAGTGAAGGCACTACTTCCACCAAATTCATTTATGGCATCAATAGATCTAAAAGATGCGTATCTGCATATTCCCATTGCAGAAAACCATCAGAGATACCTCAGGTTGGCAATAAGGACCTCAGAGGAGGTGCTGCATCTTCAGTTCAAAGCTCTTCCCTTTGGGCTATCCTCGTCCCCCGGATCTTCACCAAAGTAATGGTAGAAGTTCTGGCTTTTCTGCGTCTCAGGGGCATCTCGGTGGTCGCGTACCTCGACGACCTTCTCCTTTTTGCTCCTTCCCCAGAACAGTTGATTCAGGACCTACAGGTGGCAAGAGACATCTTAGAAAACCTGGGGTGGCTCCTGAACCTGGAGAAATCCAACTTGATTCCCTCTCAAAAGGTGGTTTTCCTAGGTTACGTACTGGATTCAACGAAGCAAAAAGTCTTCCTCCCGGGGGAAAAGATCCAAAAGGTGGACAGGGCAATGTCGTTCCTCCAAGGCAACTGTCAGGTTTCAGTAAGAAAGGTGATGTCAGCCTTGGGCTTACTGACCTCCACTCTCCCAGCAGTTCAGTGGGCAGGGTTACATTTCCGCCCTCTGCAACTTTTCATTTTGAAGGTCTGGGACCACAGCCAGGGGTCTCTGGACTCATTGGTATCAATCTCAACCCAGGTCAAGAGGTCCCTCTGGTGGTGGAGAAAGGGGGCAAATCTGGCGCAAGGCCTGGAGTGGGTCTTGCCGGTGTCCAGGATTGTGACAACCGATGCGAGCGGCTCAGGCTGGGGGGCGCACCTAGACTCCCGGATGATTCAAGGTACCTGGCGGAGGAAGGAATCAGGAAGGTCCTCGAATTGGAGGGAGCTGAGAGCAGTAGACCTGGCTCTCAGAGCCTTTCAGGAGGACCTTCAGGAACAACATGTAAGAGTTCGGTCAGACAACTCCTCAGTGGTTGCCTACATCAACAGGCAGGGCGGCACCAAAAGCGGAACCCTATGGGCCCTGGCGGAAGCCATCCTCAGATGGGCCGAAGCCAACGTCCTTTCACTCTCTGCGATTCACCTAAAAGGGGAGCAAAATCAGGTGGCAGATTTCCTCAGCAGGAAAACGCTGAGAGAAGGCAACTGGGTCCTAAAACAGGAGGTCTTCGAAATGATAATCCGGAAATGGGGAGTTCCGGTAGTGGATCTCTTCGCCTCAAGGGAAAATGCAAAAGCAGGTCTGTTCTTTTCCATGAACAGGTGGGAAGGGGCGTTAGGAATAGACGCGCTGGCACAGAGCTGGAGGTTCTCCAGATGCTATGCCTTCCCCCCACCAGTTCTAATCCCAGCAGTATTAAGAAAGTTCCAAGCAGAGAGCACTACTCTCATCTTGATTGCGCCTCACTGGCCCAGGAGGCCGTGGTTCTCCATTCTGAAGGGGCTAGCGGTAGAACCTCCCTGGATACTACCAGTACAGGCGGACCTTCTTTCTCAAGGACCAATCTACTGTCCTCAGGTGGAGAGGTGGAACCTCGCAGCCTGGCTTCTGAGGAGGAGTTGCTGAGGGACAAGGGGTTCTCGGATCGCTTAGTAGCTACTCTCCTAAGCTGCAGAAAGAAGGAAACGCAGGCCATCTACTTAAAGGTATGGAAGCTTTTTAATAGGTGGTGCTCAGAAAGCTCTTTTGAGGTGCACAGTTCCGTGGCAGTCTTGGAGTTTCTGCAGGCAGGGGCAGATAAGGGCTTAGCCCTCAGCACATTGAAGGGCCAGGTTTCCGCTCTAAGCGTTTTTCTTGAGAAACAGCTAGCAACAGACCCATGGATAGTAAGGTTTTTAGAGCCCTGGGTAGGCAGAGGCCTGTCAGAGTCTCCCCGTTCCCAGTGTGGGACCTATCATTAGTTCTACAGGCCCTGACAAAAGGGCCATTTGAACCATTGGAATCTTGCGATCTAAAGTTGATCACTCTCAAGACGGTGTTCTTGGTAGCAATCACCACTGCAAGAAGAGTGAGCGAACTCGAGGCCCTTTCCATTAGGGCACCCTTTTTTCAAGTTTTTTCGGACCGTCTGATTTTTAAGACAGATCCGGCCTTCTTGCCAAAAGTAGCCTCAAGCTTTCATAGAGGCCAGGAAATTGTTTTACCTACTTTTTGTTCAAATCCTGTGAGGGAACAGGAACAGGTATTCCATAACTTAGACGTCAGGAGGTGCGTCTTGCAATATTTAGAAAATACAGCTCATTTCAGAAAGTCTGATTCTCTGTTCATATTATTTTCAGGGGCCAGGAAAGGCTCCAGAGCCTCCAGGCGTACAATAGCCAGATGGCTAAGATTAGCCATTACTCAGGCTTATTTGTTTGAGGGGGTAGAGCCCCCAATTGGGGTTAAAGCACATTCAACCAGGGCAATGGCGACTTCTCAGGCAGAGTGGGCTGGTGCTTCTCCAGAACAGATCTGTAGAGCTGCAACGTGGTCCAGCTTTACTACTTTCGTGAAGCACTATAGACTGGATCTCCTGTCAGCGAAAGACCAAGCCTTTGGTCGTAAGGTGCTACAGGCGGTAGTCCCACCCTAAGGTAAGGTGCTCGCTTATCCTCTCTAAGGTGGCTGTCCTGAAAGACGGACTAGGGAAAAACGGAGTTACTTACCGGTAACATCCTTTTCCAGGAGTCTTTCAGGACAGCACCGGTACCCACCCAGGTTGTTGAATATCTTGGAGGACTCATCGCATAAGACCGTCAGGTAAGATAAAAAGTTTTGTATTTTGACGTGTTCTTGTGTCTCCCCAGTTGGCCGGAGGTACTCGTGAAGAACTGAGGGGCCGGCGGGAGGATGAGGCTTAAATTCAGAATTAAGGCGGTGTTTCCTAGGAGGGGAGGAGCCAGGGTCTCTCTCTAAGGTGGCTGTCCTGAAAGACTCCTGGAAAAGGATGTTACCGGTAAGTAACTCCGTTTTTTTTGCTTTCTGCTATAATACATATCCCCCAAAAAAATATATATATATATATATATATATATATAATATATATATATATATATATATATATATATAAATTCATCAGTTTAGGCCAATGTTTAGAAGCACACGCTCTCCAGCTGAATGTATCAGTTTACATGGATGAAGAAAAACACTTAACACTGGCAGGGGTGCTTACAATGATCAGCTTTTATTAATGCAAAACCTTAATCCCAAAAGGCAAAAAGTTTGCTGTAACTGATTATAAAGTATTACCTGGAAGTTTGCCTTCAATTTCTTAGATCTAAATCTGCTAATGCATTTAACACTACCCTCCCCCCTAGACTGACAATTCTGCTATCTGCTGTGCCTTCTGTTCTCATTCCTCTAGAGTTGTGTCTCACTGTTACTGGCCAGATCACCAGGTAAAAACAGAGCACAAATGCAGCCACCATGTCTAATGACTGGTAAGCTACAAAATATAACATTTTTGGTTTTGGGTTCAATAATGCTTATGTATAACCACAATAAAATCTGGTCCAATTTAAAAATAATACTGTACAGCTATCCATAAGGGTAATGTGATATGGACTGGTCAATACTCTGCCATTGTATAGGAGGAAAGCGGTATGTACAGTATCTCACAAAGTGAGTACACTCCTCACATTTTTGTAAATATATTTTATTATATCTTTTTATGTGACAACACTGAAGAAATGACACTTTGCTACAATGTAAAGTAGTGAGTGTACAGCTTGTATAACAGTGTAAATTTTCTGTCCCCTCAAAATAACTCAATACACAGCCATTAATGTCTAAACCTCTGGCAACAAAAGTGAGTACACCCCTAAGTGAAAATGTCCAAATTGGGCCCAATTAGCCATTTCCCCTCCCCGGTGTCATGTGACTTGTTAGGCCCCTTTCACACGGACGTGTCCGTGTACGGAGCCCGCTCTGCACAGCGGGGGATCGCTCCGTCGATCCCCCGCTGTGCAGGAAGATGACAGGTCTGTCTCTGCACTCTGTGCAGGGACGGACCTGTCAAAGCGCCGCTCTCCCCTATGGGGGATCGGATGACGACAGACCGTAGAGTCCGTCATCACCCAATCCGCAGACGGATAGAAAAATAGCTTTTTCCTCCGTCACACTTTTTCGGATCGGAGCGGGTCGGATGTCAGCGAACATGTCACGATGACATCCGTCCCTCCA